>JARWLF010001136.1:0-13264 GCA_029853055.1 Scenedesmus sp. KT-U | reverse complement strand
ACCGCCCGCAGTGTCCCTCGTCAGGTGGTGTACCTGCCCAGCTGTGTGACGCGCATGATGGGTCCTGCTGGGGGCGACTATGAGACTGCCAGTGTGCACGAGAAGTTGATGAGTCTCTTTGACAAGGCGGGCTATGAGGTGAGGAAGAGAGGGAGATGATCTGGTGATGGCAATGGTAGTGCTAGCTCATGAGATGGGTTGTGCTCAGATCCCGTGTCTCTCTCGTGTCGCCATCCTCTACTGTGCCTTTGTCCAAGTGGCTCAACCTGCTGCTATGTTTCTCTGCTGCCACACAGGTGATCCTCCCCAAGAATCTTTCCAGTCAGTGTTGTGGCATGATGTTCAACAGCAGAGGTCTCAAGGACGCAGCAGCAGCCAAGGGATCAGCCCTAGA
Source organism: Scenedesmus sp. KT-U (assembly GCA_029853055.1). Classification (NCBI taxonomy): domain Eukaryota; kingdom Viridiplantae; phylum Chlorophyta; class Chlorophyceae; order Sphaeropleales; family Scenedesmaceae; genus Scenedesmus; species Scenedesmus sp. KT-U. The sequence goes on along the minus strand of JARWLF010001136.1, from coordinate 12,870 downwards.
GGCAGCCCTGCTTGAAGCCAGTCAGAATGGCAAGATCCCAATCGTGTGTGACACGAGCCCGTGTCTGAGTCAGATCAAGGCGGGCATCAGTGAACCCAGCCTCAGGTTTGCTTTGTATGAGCCTGTGGAGTTTATCAGACACTTCCTGGTGGACAAACTGGAGTTCAACAAGGTGGGTGGGGAGTGGTCAGACATTGATTTCAACATATCTAGTGTGCTTTGGATGATGTGATCACTTGGTTGTGTTACAGTGCAGCAGCAGCATCAACCGCAGGCACTCACTTCCAACATATCTCTGTCATGCTTTTGAGGGTGTGCTCAATTGATTGTGTGTCTCATACAAGGTGGCAGTCTGCTTCAGCCTCGAGCACTGCTGCTGCCCACACACATTGCTGTTGTTGGTGTGTCTACCTGCAGGTTCGTGACACGGTGGCCATCCATGTTCCCTGCAGCAGCAAGAAGATGGGCATTGAGGACTCCTTCATGAAGATTGCCTCACTGTGTGCGGATGAGGTTGTGCCCTCGGGTATCCCTTGCTGTGGTATGGCTGGTGACAGGGGGATGAGGTACACTGAGCTCACGGGGGCCAGTCTACAGCATCTGGATCTGCCCAAGGAGTGTAAGGACGGCTACAGCACCAGCAGAACGTGTGAGATGAGTCTCAGCAATCACTCGGGAATCAATTTCAGGGGGTTGGTGTATCTGGTGGATGAGGCAACCAAGCCAAAGCAGCAGGCAGCAGCAGCAGCACATTAGGGATAAGGTGCAACTCCAAGGGTCACCTTCAGCTGAACTCAATCGCTCAGTTGGTGATATACACTGCCGCAGCTGATTGTGGTTTAGTTGCAGCAGCAGGGTGAAGCCATGCTGCTGCTGTTTCCAAGCACTGCTGACGTGAGCTTGTCGGCTGTGTTGGAACTGCTGACAGTCCTTGACCAGGTGAAGGTGCCATGTGAGCTTGCCAGCAACCACACACCTCTCATCTCATGTGCTGTTGCGCCTTGTGGTGTGGTCTGTGTGGATATTGAGTGCTGGTGGCAGCAGCAACCAGCCTGGTGACGTGATGGTGTCAACATGATGATTGAAGCTTGCTGTCATTACACTATGACACTGCCACTTGGTGAGTCTAGTAGTAGTATGTGTTGAGGTCTGACCTGGAGTGTCAGTCCCAGCTTAGCATTGATCCTGAGAGTGACGAGTTCGTGGCGTGTTTGATGGTGCAAGATATATCAGTTGGCCAAGAACTGCCTGTTGAGTTACAGTATTGGCACTGGTTCAAGTGAATAGAAGGTCTACTATTCACGAGCGTTATTCTTGTCTTGGCGTTCTTTGTTCTGCTCCTGCTGCAAACACCCATTAGTAGTACTTCACGGCCGTGACGTCAAAGGTTGACCTGACACCCAGGTTGGTGTCACACTGGCCGCTGTCACACCAGCAGTGCTATACGGTAGACTGCTAGTATTGTAGCTACTACATAGTCATGCTCAGCTGCTTTGGTATCGCAGATTCTGTGCTGTAGCGATCCCTTTACATGTTTGTGCTACATGTGCTCGTGAAGCAATCCATTGTGTATACACGTAAGCTGGTCTTTCACTAAACGGTTTCCTTAGGTATTAACCTCTTTCAGCGTATCAAATATACATCACCGTTATAACCGTTATTGTCACTGACCGACGTGACACGGTGTCACTGATGATCAGTGACCACGTCTCTGTTCTCAAGGACCATGGTTACCATGGCATACTTCAGCTGGCAGCGCACGTACTCACAGCCAGATCGTCAACAGTCTGAATCAGCTCATCATCAGTTCAACAGTGATCACTCCCGTGACCAGATTGTCCATGGACAGTACTGTCAGAGTGTGACACTGGCAGTACATGACACACGACCATTGTGGCGGCGTGACTTGCACGCTGCACAGCTGCACACAGATTGTCTGCAGAACCTGCAGTGAGGGAACTCGGTCCTTTCACCATCACTGTTCGACAACAATATTGAATAAACATCTATCAACCACTGGGTTGATCAGGGCCACTGACAGCCAACTACCTGGTGAGGAATGCACACAAATACAAGCTTCTATGAAGACTACACCACAGATGACACCACCGTCATGGCACATAACTTGGACTCGCACAAATGATATCAGTGCTCTCTGTTTATGCTCGGTTCCAACTGAGCACCGCATACAAGCTCGTAGTTGGCGGAGTACGTCTCATCGCTCTCATCACCACAACCTCACCCAGCCAAGCAGCACATACCTGACACAGTGCTGCATTCATCTCAAAGCATCTGACAGAGACAGCAACACACCAGCAGCATCTTGCTCTTGCTTTGCATCCTCATGCCCAACTTGGTGTTGTCGCTGCTGCTGCTGCTGACCATTCACACTGACCTGTTGTTGTCCTGCCACCGGCCTGCAGGGTTGCCTCTCCAGATGATCTTGACCCAGAACTTTCTGTGATCTGCCATCCTGCTGCTTGTGCTCCTCCTCATCAGCTGTAGCTCCCGTGACCCTGTCAGCAGGGTAAACATCATCATCAACGTCGCCTGCTGGCTGATCTACTTCACTCATTGTTGACATGTCAGGAAACGCTGTGGCACGACAGACAACACCACCAGCACTGCCGGCTGCCTGAGCTGACTTCTGCCCTGCTGCTGCTGCTGCTGCTGCTGGTTGTGGTGGTGTTGGTCCCGCCACATTGAGTTGAGCCCCGACACTGTAACTCACACTGCTGCTGCCTGGATGATCAACAGATGAACACTGATGATGATGATGATATTGATGATGCCGGCGCACCTTCCTGTGCTGCTGGTGCTGGTGTGCACTGCCCCCTGTTGTGTTGTGTGTCGTTGTTGTTGTTGCTGTGGTGTGCGTCCTGGTGTTGATCCTGTTGCTGCGCTGTACTGATGCTGCGGGGGCGCGAACAGACGGAACCTGCATCAGCAGAAGTGGACACAGACAGCAGCAGCAGTGGCAGCAATAGTGTTGTTAATATGGCATTGTGTGCTTGTTCACTGTCATGTCATCTTTTCTCTGTCTCTGCATCATGCTTCTGCTGAATGGCTGTGTGCATCAACCCCAGTCACCCCACTCACCCTGAAGGCCCCCTGATATGTGTCGTAACCGTGTGCTGCTGCTGCCTCATACTCCTCAGCTTGTTGAGCTGCACGCCTACTGCTGCTACGCGTCCTTCTGTGACCCTGTCTCTGCTGCTGCTGCTGCTGCTGCTGCTGCTGCTGGGCTTTGTGTCTTCTGCTAGCAGCAGCAGAGGGACCTGACTGCCAGGCTGCTGCTGCTGCTGCCTGCCCTGCTCGTGCCCCCTGCTGAGTTGTGTTGTGGTTGGCATCAAGGGCTTCAGGGAAGTCAATGTCACCAAAGGTAGCGCGGGCATCATGCCACCAATACTGCTGCTGCTGCTGCGGTTGTTGTTGACCATGTGTGGTGACATCAAAGGCTGCCGCTGCCGCCGCTGCTGCTGCTGCCAGAGATGGGTTGCTTCTGACTCGTTTACTGGGATGTAGCCCAGCTGAGCCCTGTTGTTGCGGCTGCTGTTGCTGCTGCTGCTGAGGCGCAGAGTCACAGGAGTACATGGAGGTGCCAGGCTGCTGCTGCTGCTGTTTGTCTGAGTTACTGTGGCTGCTACCTCCATAATGCTTAGACATCCAGAATGTGTGGGGATCAAACACCTGCTGCTGCTGCTGCTGCTGTTGATCAGCGCTATGCGTTTGCAGGAACCTTGACATCAAAGCTGGGTCAACAACACCTGCTGCTGAAGGTGGACCTGTGCTGTTCCCATGCTGCTGCTGCTGCTGATGATGTTGTTGGTCAAGTGACAGTCCAGAAGCAACCTTCTGGAGACCTACATTGACAGCAGCATTCACAAGATCAGCTTCGGCAGCAGCGGCGGCTGCAGCATCCTCATTAGCAGGAGATGCAGATAGAGATCTGCGCCTCTGCTGCTGTTCACTGAGCAGCATGGTCTGTGCTGCTGCTGCAGCTGCTGCTGCCATTGCCACATGCTGGGCAGCTTGTGCCGCAGACATTGCGTGTGGTGGCAACATTGCATGCTGCTGCTGTTGTTGTTCGCGCATCATCATGATCTTCTGCATCAGATCAGCCTGATCACTGACTGCCATCATGCCCTGCTGGGGATCGCTGCTGCCGCCACCACCCCCAGTACTGCACTGAGCAGCACGAGGACGTCTGTGGGGAGCCACATCACTACCACCACAACCACCACAACCACCACCACCAGCAGCAGCAGCAGCAGGGTCTGCCCCCCTGACCCCTCCCCAAGCTCCCCGCTCCCCCCACCTCACCACTGTAGGGTTCACCACCCCTTGAGTCCCGGGTGTTACTCTGTACCTCCTGGGGTTGAGTGCAGTGAGGCTGTGGCAGGTGAGCCCCATCACAGGCTGTGACACCGACTGTCTGATCACAACAGGGAGGTGCTGCAGCAGAACCATGTGGACGGGAAGGAGCGACGACACGGAGGAGGAAGCTTCATGCTGCTGCTGCTGCTGCTGCTGCCAGGTACTGGTATACTTGCTTGCGTCCGCTGCTGCTGTTATCAGTGGACTGGTGTCCACTGTCCCACCATCCAGGCTCCCAGCAGCCTCTGATGATGTTGCCGTTCTGCTGCTCTGCTGTTGTTGTGACTGCTTGAGGCGCTGTACTGCCTGCTGCTGGTAGTGCTGAGTGAGCTGCTGCTGCTCACTGCTGCTGTGGTCAAGCTCCTGCATGATGATCTGCTGCAGCCGCGCCAACCTATGGAGCTCAAACAGCTGTTGCACGAACTGCTCCTGCTGCTGCAACATCACAGAACGGATACTGAAGAACACTTCGTCACCCAAGGCGTGGCGTAGCGATGCAGGACTGGGTCGCTGCTGGTGGTGCTGTTGGTCCTGAAGTACCGGATTGTCAGCAGCCTTGCTATTGTTATTAGTGGGCTGTTGATGATTTGCCACAGCTTGTGTTGCTGGTGCTGATGGTGATGGCTGCGGGTAAGCTGCAGTGTGATACCAAGCCCCTTGAGCTGTCAAAGGTGCAAGGTACATGCTGCTGAGCAGTTGATGCTGCTGCAGTTGCTGCTGCTGTTGTGCAAGCAGAGAGCGCTGTGCTGCTGCTGACACTTGAGGCATAGGATGTAGCGTCCTCTGCTGCTGCTGTTTCTGCACTACCATCTGCTGTGCTAGTACTGTGTTCGTGCCTGTTTGCTGCATGCTGCTTGATGGCTGACCTGTTGAGCCATGTGCAGTCTGAGCAGCAGCAGATGAGGAACGTCGTTGCTGTAGATCACCATCAGTGATTACTGGTTGACGCGGCAACACGCTCCGCCGCCGCTGCTGCTGCCGAGCTTGTTGTGATGTATTGCCTTCACTCCTCACAGTCTGACAGGCTGCAGCAGGCCCAGATGTCTCAAAAGCACCTGCAGCGCCTGCTGGCTGACTAGCTGTCTCTGCAATACGTCGTTGCTGCCAAGCTTGTTGCTGCAGATGCTGCTGGCGGTGACTTTGCAGCAAAGCAAGTTGCATAGCATCCGGAGTCAAAGCAGATGTGCCAGGTAACTGCAGTACCTGCACTGGCCATCCTTGCTGTGAACCGGCTGGTGCTGGGCCTTGTTGCGTCATGCAGTTTCTGTAGGTCCGTTGCAACAACTCAGGTGTCCATCTGTGCACAGCGCGCTGCACGCGAGACCGGTATGTGTTGCCGATGACTCATGGTAAACATAAAGCTGTGTCTCAACCTTGTCGCGAAGTCCAAGCAAGTGCAACGCACCCTAACACGTCAAAGGTTTTTGTTGTGTTGTGACTGATTGCTAAGAATTGCAGAGCACTGTCTACAGTACTGCTTTCACCGCCTCACTCGTCCCAGGAGCTCCCGAACTTCAAGATGTTGTCGCCATACAAGATAGATATAGTAGATCGCAGTAAACCAAAATAAAAGCGTGTGTCACGGACCAGTTCAGATTTGTTACTTAGAACTGGGCTATCCGAAACTGTGTTCAAAGCAGTTAGATGTCTCGTATGTTGTTCACAACTAGATGTCAACACCCGAGCACATACGTCTGAGTATCACTGGCACAAAGCACCTTTCATCGCTGAGGCTGCATCACGCCCTTCCACAGATATCGACTTCAAACGAGTGTAGAAGCTGGTTACTGCTGATATTTTTGGTCGCTAGCCTGAGGAAGCTTGCAGTGAGGCCTCTAGTGCAGCAGCACAGACAGAACAGCCAAGATGGCTGACATACCGCCAAATCAGACTTTATACGTGCAAAACCTGTATGAAAAGCTGCCGAAAGAAGGTGAGGACATTTGTATGTAGATCTGAGTTGGCCATGTTGATGCTTGAGTCTGTGTGCTCCGTTGCAGTTGTTAGGCATTCCCTCTGCCCTCACCTGCTCAACTCCTGTTCTGCTTGCTGCCTGTTTTTCCCATAACCTTTGCAGAACTACGAAAAGCGCTTTACGCAATGTTCTCACAGTTCGGCAAAATTATAGATGTAGTAGCTCTCAAGACGTTGCGGTTGCGGGGGCAGGCATGGATAGTCTTCTCAGATGTTGCAGCAGCCACAAATGCCAAGAACACCATGCAAGGATTCCCATTCTTTGAAAAGCCAATCGTAAGTAAATGTGAACGGAAGATTGGCTCAAATGCTGGTGTATGTGGCAGTGCTCAATCACCCAGGTGTTGGATGCTGCAACCGTTGGACCAGCAGCACTGGCGCTTGTTGATTGCGTGAAGGGAACCATTCTGCCCCATTCATTGACAGCAGCAGCAGCATCGCATATATGAGCCACAGAAGATGTTTGCCAACATGAGGGGCAACATTGGCAATGCAACATGTATCTCCTTTCAAACGCTCTCCAAACTCTGGCACCGCTGCTGCTGCTGCATTGATTCTGTCTTTGCTGTGTGTCCTGCAATATGTTATCCACCCACAGCGTATTCAGTTTGCTCGCACTAAGAGTGACGCCATTGCTCGCCTGGACGGAACATATAAGCCCGACAAGGAGCGCAGCAAGAAGAGCCAGGCAGCAAGAGGTGAGCAGCAGTAGCACCAGCAGACCACCAGAGTATCACGAGTGTGACATGCTGTACTGTCAGCATCAGCATCACATGCCCCTTGCGTATGTCCCAGCCTGTCTGCCTCCTTCTTTTTAACCCCACCCCACCTGCTCTGTTATGTCCCCGTCAACAATACCTCAGAGACTCTGATCAAGCGCACCCAGAAGGCTGCTCCTCCAGGTGCTGCAGCAGTTGGTGGTGTGCCGGGGGCAGCAGCAGGTGTCGGTGGTTACGCTCCCTCAGGTGCTGCTCCACCAAACAAGATTCTGTTTGCTGAGAACCTCCCTGAGGCCACGACTGGTCAGATGCTCACCATGTTGTTCCAGCAGTACCCAGGCTTCCAAGAGGTGAGTGGAGGGGGACATTGAGGTGGTGGGGCAGGAGACACAGGTCTTCTTGACTGTATGTCATCTGTTATGATTGACATGTAACAGCAAGAGGTTCAGGTATTGATAGTGTAAGGAGCATGACAATGCTGCTGCTGTGTTGGCAGCACTTATTTCCTCCCGATGCCAACACCCGTCTTGTGACCGCCGTGTGTCTCATGGTGCAGGTGCGTATGGTTGAAGCTCGTCCTGGCATCGCTTTCATCGAGTTTGACAGTGACCTCAGCTCAACAACAGCAATGAGCGGACTGCAGAACTTCAAGATCACTCCGGACAAGGCAATGCAGCTCAGCTATGCAAAGCAGTAGAGCCGGACACACCCCAGGCAGACAGCAGTCAACACAGCACACATGTCTGTTGAAGGTGGTTGATGCAGCACACACATCAGCAGCCTGATAGGTCTGTCCAGCTGCTGGTTGGTCAAGGAAACTTTTGTGACCATGTGCAAGGCAGCTGTCAGGGGTCGGTGCTGCAAAAGCAGCAGCAGCAACCATGCTGGAGTACATCCAGAATTGCTGGCAGAGCGCTGCCAGTGGTTTGTGTGTCATGTGGTCAGTGTAAAGAGTCATACAGAGTGCATATGACTCGGTTTCTCCTCCTGGGAGTCTGCAGCAATCATTGAGCAACGGTCTCTGTTGGATGTTACTGCTCAGTACTGGGTTTGTTGCAGTGATCGTTGAGCTGTTGCTTGTAGCCTGAGCAAGTGGTGCGGCACATAACATGGGGCAGCTGTTGTTATGTCGTTTCAAATTTGCACAATCTCGTTGTTGTATTCATATGTAACCAAGCCTTGCTGAGCAGCTGGCTGTTGATGCCTTGTGAATCTGTCCAGCAGAGCCAGTGGTGTCCATAAGGTATGCATGCAAGCTGCAGGGCCAAGCAGCACACTTATGGATGATCACACGTGTGACAGACTCTGTTTCTGTGAAAATGAATTTTGTTGGCCCTGACACCGGTCAGAGGTCACTGGCCAGGCTCACGCTGTCAGCAGCGCACCGGCCGCCTGCTCAAGGGCATTTTAGCTAGAGCGGCTAAAAGGCTCAGCACCTCGTCATAGCCTGTCATCACCGTGAGCAGGCTGCTGACCTAAACATGATCCGGCTCAGTACGGTGAATAGCAATGGGTGCCACTAAATTCGACAGCAGCAATGTGAAGGGGTTGGACTTGCTAGATGCTCCACAAAGACCAGAAAAAGATTGTCAACAGCGGGAATCAATAGTTGGTGCAAGTTATCACTTATAGGTTTGAGCCAGGCGAATGCCAAACATCAACTTGGTGAGTACAGTACTGGACCCAGTAGGAAAGTAAATCCGCTCCGGCCTTCTGGCCCTTGGGTTTCTATGCCCCCAAGTCACTCGAAGAGACATTGTGTGGCACAAAAAACATGATCAGCAGTCTCTCAGAGACTGCATACAAGCACAGCTGACAACACATCTTCTCCAAGGCTGTAGTTACTGTATGAAACACTTAGAGACGCTCTGAAGTTGCACTTTTGTTCGAAAATCCAGATAGTATGTGCGGCGCACACACTGTCATATGGGTGACCATTCCCCCCTTATACGAGATCCACTGCTGCACTGCCCAGTCTCAACATGTCACCCACAACCCACAAGTCACAAACAACAGGACAGCCAGGGGTTACTGGTGCCAACATAGCGCCTGAGGGTCTGACTGTACTGGACATCACAATGTGTGGCCCAGGTTCTGCGCACGGGCACAGAAGCCAGCTAGCTCTCATGACAGCAACACAAAAGCCATCACCAACCCACCAAGGTGTAAACAGCACCATACCGTGCTGTCCTCGTCACTGATGATCACGTTGTGAGTGGTGTGAGCTGCAGTTTCATCATCCTCGCCTCTCTGGGGTTCAACATGGTCTGACTCAGCCTCCACCCCTGGCGCTCAGCCTGGCGCGTGAAGTCACTGTAAAGACTGTCCACAGCACTCTTACTGCGCTCCAGCAGGTGCTGGTAGTACTGGGGCCCCGGGTCACTGCTCCAGGGGAGAGACACAGACAGACGACTGAATGTCTCACGCAGCAGCGCAGCACCAGTCAGGGAGGGAACAGCAGCAGCAGCAGTGCTGGTGGTTGTTGATTCAGGAGTCTTGTCCTTGTTCTTGCCCCAGCCCCACCTCCTGCCCCTACTCTTTGCTGCAGCGCTGTCACCACCAGTCATGACAGTGGAGGTTGATGATGCACTGCTGCTGGCTGCTGCTGGGCTGCTGCTGCTGCTTGCTGTATTGCTGCTGCCATATAAGTCCGGTCGTTGCTGCTCCAACATGTGCAAGAACACATGTGCTGAGAATGCTGCTTTGAGACAGTCCACTGGCTGAACACCGTTTCTGAGCAGCACATGCACCTGTGGGGACACAACACAGACAGCAGAGATACACGGGTGGCAACACCTACCAGGTCGAACAGGGATAGCTGAAGCAGCCTGAAACAGCAGCGCCTCACAACTGCTGTTGCGGGTGGTCTATACAGCTTCGTCTCACCTTTTTCTTATCTTGTCTGTAACAGAGTATGAACTTCTCATTCTTGAACAGTGCTGCCGCATGATTGAGGTCTGCTGGTGCTGCACAGGCGGCCTCCACAGTGCTGCCCAGCACCACCCTGCCCTGGTGGTAGGGACCCCAGGGGAGCAGCGGCTCACTGTGGTTGGCAGCAGGAACAGACGGGACAACACCTGGAGCAGGACAACAGCAGCACAGCAGCATCAGGACGTCACCCAGACCAGAGGTGATCCTTGGGAGCTGATGCAAGTGTGCACCTTCAGGGTCCTTGGTTTGTGTAGGACAAGGAGCAGTTGTGTGAAACCAGACCAAGCATTGTGACATACTCAGGTGAAGACTGTCACTCACTCATCACTCTCAAGTCAAGGTACAGCCCTGTGCAGATTTGTTGACAGGCGCAACAGCAGCTCCACCCAAACATGTAGTGACTGCTTTGAACACCTTCTGACAATGACGTCAGAAGGCAAGGCAACCACAACAGGGTTGGGCAAGGTCCTGTGCATCAACCTCCTTCTGACACTGCACTGCTGCTTGAACCTGCATGAAAGTGCTATATAACCTCCGCCCCCCCTCCCACACACCAACACCACCACACACGCTCCTACCTGACTCTAGGAACTTTGTGGCGGTGTAGGCCAGTCTGGCTCTGTTGAGGTAGGGCAGCTCCACGCTGTCCACCTCCTTGCGACTGGCCACCAGGTAGCCGGCTGACAGACACACGAAGGTGGGGACCATGGGCAGACGCCACTTGGACAACAGGATACCTGCAGCAGACAACACATGCGTGGAGGTGAGAATCAGCAGTTGTAAGAGGTGGTACTAGACCATGACTGAGATGTGAAGCTTTCAATCACCTGCATCACAGCAGCCACCCTGCTACCTGTCTGCTCCTAATCACCCTTGCACTGCTGCTATGAGTCCCCATCCTGACCTGCTATTGTCCCAATGATGTCGGCCAGGTTTGCCACCGACTCCCCTTTGGCTGTGATGTCTGCCAGGTTGTTCTGCAGCGCAAAGGTCCTGTAAATTGGCGCTCTGGTGCTGCTGGCGGCCACAGCAGCCAGGTTCTTGGCCAGGTTGGCGCTACAGGCCAGGGGCAGGAAGGCGCGGGGAGCCAGAATGGTCGACAACTCAAGAGCAGCACCTGGAGCAGAGAGATGGAGGGGGCAGCAGGCAGTAGCAGTAAGCAGAGGGATAGGGCAGAAGATGGCTGCTTCACTCAAGCCGATTGGCCTTGCCTAACACACCCATATACAGGATATCAGCAGAGCTGTTACAGCACTGGCACCCGCAATACACACAATCCCCCCCTCCTCCCCTCACCTGCCTCCATGAGCAGGTCTCCTGCCAGTCTGAACTGTTTGAGCTCACAGTCAAGTTCACGACCCCACCGAGCAAACAGGAAGCGCCCCAGACGACCAGCACCGTCCTTCAACACCCAGTTGATGGCAGCAGCAGCCTCGCCCTGAATGAGCATGAATGCCACAGTGAGAAACACGCAGGAGACGACATGGCAGCAGGCGCAGGACCGAAGGGCCGGAGAGAGGGACATGTAGCAGTCCATGACGACCACGGCAGTTGAAGAACGCTGCATTGAAGCTGCTTGGCATAAGATAAATGCTGATAAAACAGCAAGCCACATGCAGTAGTGCTGTCAAGGTAACCCAGCTGCTGCTGCTGCTGTCATGTTACTCACCGAGTGTCTTCCCGCCACTCCCAGACTGGTGAGCAGACACTTTGTTGTGAACACACTCATTGCCCCGCCAAACAGGTACTGCACTCCCCTCCATGTCATGTAGGTGGCGTACTGAGGGGCAACACTGTCGGGGAAACCCTGGGGCAGGAGGTAGCTGCGCACGAGACCCAACAGGCGACCATGATGAGTCTCGGGATCATCAATCTGCACACGGGGAGGACAAGTTTATTTCAGAGTTTTACCTACAACTTGAAGCAAGCTGTATTGAAACAGTATTGTCCATGTGCAGTGTCCAAATACAACAAGTCACATGTAGCTTACCATGTCAAACCCCTCCCATGCCCTGCCTTTGTCCACGCCCCTTCTGATGCTGTACACACGCTGCCTGCCACCAGCAAGAGTTTCTACACACACCATGCCAGGTGCGTTGGCGGGATTTTCATTGTTGTTTCGCGTTCTGAGTTTGTTTCTGCTGGGAGGCGGGTCTGCGGGTGATGCTGTGTCCTGCCTGGGTGACTGGCTGCTGATTGATGGACTATGCTGCTGGTCCTGCTGTCTAGGGTGAGGGAAGCGTCGAACAGGGCCTTCCTGCTGACTATGTTGTGGCAGCTGTTGCTGGGAGTCTAAGAACGGCAGCTGCATGGGCAGCTGTATCCAAGCAAAGGGCAGCTGCTGCTGAGGCTGGACCAGGTGAGACTGGCTGAAGCCGGGCAGCAGCTGCAAACCAGCCATGACCTTGTTGGCTAGCGCTTCTTGTGCCAACTTCATCTCACTCACGTCATGAGAAGGTTTTAGACTGTTTATGGCAGCAAAGGTTATGCGACAGCGCTGCTGCGGTACAGACTGTTGCATCTGCAACTGCTGTCTTGCCATAGTTTGCTTGCTGGCTGGGAACACCTGCTACGACACTGTCAATGGTTGATACAGTATCTGCTCATTCTATGCTAGGTTGATGCAATCGCCTGGTTCTGCATGCCCACCAGGCACAGGTTGCGCAATCAAGCACCTAGCCTAGTAGGGCAGCAGGCCGAGATAACGCTCGTCTGCAGAGCCGGGGTACCGCAAGCAATCAACTGCCCAAACACTGGTAAAAAGGAACAGACATTCAAAAAACGAAGCAACAGTCAGCAAAACTCAAGTACGCGGGAGCTTAGATAGTCCGAAACACCTTGTTGCCTGGCGACTGTAAACACGGACGCA
>JARWLF010001135.1:0-13230 GCA_029853055.1 Scenedesmus sp. KT-U | reverse complement strand
CTACAGCAGGTGTGTGGGTTACCTTGCATCATGACTAATGTACCTCTGAGGCATGCAGCCTGTTGGCTGATATCCTTCAGCTGTTGGAGTGGCACAGAGATTGCCTACTCACATAACTGTTGGTTGTTGTGGTTCCTACAATGGTTCAAGACAGTCTTAGCCCGGCTCTTCCTGCCTTTCTCCTTGCAGCTGAGTGTGTCTGCTCTTGCCGCTGGATGGAATGCCTTGGTGAATGATCTGAGGCAGCGTGATCTGCTCAGCAACAAGGAGCTTGCTCATGTCAGCTTTGAACATCTGCTACTCGATGACCGTCAGGAGGTGGAAGTGAGAAGCTGGGGACTCACAACTGTGCTGCCAGCAAGGTATACAGTGCATTCATACGTGTGCCTGCTCGTCATGATGTTGACAGGGCCAAGACAAGTAATCCGGGGCCTCTGAGCAAGTGCCTGGCTGCCAATGGAAGTGGCTGCACAGTGGTGATGAATCTCCCACAATCCTGCCCACCTGATCCTAGCAGTGGCTACAGCAGAGCTTTCGTGTCCCTGTTTGGGTGCCCCTGCAGGTGCTTTGTTGCTGGTGCTGTGTTTGAGCTCACCTCAGCTGAGCTTGGCACACAGCATCAGCGGTACACAGCCAAGACATGCTGGCAATGGTTCTGCTGGTTGCTGCTCAAAGCCAAGATCATACAACAGAATGATGTGCGTAAAGGAGCCTTCTAGTCACCTCAGCTTGCAGTTGCTTGTGTTGCCGTGTGGCAGAGCACCATCGGCTTCACAGATCCCAGATCTTCTGTTCGCTCATGCCGCCGTGATCAACCACTATGCTGCATTGCGATATGTCAGGCCAGAACCCGGTGGTTTGCTGCCGTGCAGATGGTGGGTCTGATGCATCTCAAGCTGCCCCATCCAGCTCAGGACAGGGAACAAGCACACCGCAGACATGGCCTGGTCAAAGAGGCAGTCAAACTGCTGAAGCTACTCAGCACCAGCAGCAGCGATCCCAGCAACCTCAAGTCTGCAGTAGCTGCTGCTGCTTCAGGAGATGCTCTACACAGCACTGCTGCAGCTGCTGAGATGATTCGCAACACCACATACACTGGCTTGATGCACAGCATGCCTAAGGACGCTGACAAATTGCAGGACAGCTGGAGGAGCTTGTTAACCTGCCTTGAGAACCTTATCAAGGGTCTTAGACAAGAGGTGGGCTTATGCATAATTCAGCACTTGCGGTCGAACCCAACACTGCAGTAGGCCTGCATACCCATGCAACGCAGGCTTCTCGAATGTTGGTAAACTCCTTATTCAAGCGCAGCCACATTTACTAGCTGTCAGTTGTCTCGTTCATACAGCATCGCGCTGTTATAGTGTGTTGTTTTCCTGTTGACAATGTTTTGTTGATGCTGTGCTGCACCTGATGGCCACACTTACTGCAGCTGCGGGAGATGGAAGGCGTGTCTCGCTCACCAGGTTCTGTTCAAGATCTCAGTGGTGCTGTCAATGCACTCAACAGACTTGAGAAGCAGTGGACACCATGGCTGAGAGCAGAGGCCACAGCAGACCATGCCCAGAGCCAAGAGGCCGCTTACAAGGATGCTGCAAAGATGAAGCAACGAGCCACAGATGGTTTATTTCTGCGTCGTGAGATGAGGAATGCCTCTATGAGGGTTCAGAAAGGAGCCGTGGACTTCCTGCATGAGCTCCAGTCTGTGGGGAAAACAGAGTCAGCTGCTCCACAGGTGATCGGGTGGCTGCACGCCTCTGGGGACCGTCAATATGCATACAGTCTAGTGCTCAAGTGGATGCTTGCAAGGCGCTGTTGTCAGAGGGAGAGTGATAACAGCTGGTGGTGTGTGTCTTTCTTGCCGCAGCTATCACAACTCCTGCAGCCATCACAGTGTGCATCTATCTGTTGTTCAGGTTGCTGGATGGTTGTGTGATGCCTTGACACTCCTCATGGGAGACACAGCCCCCAGTGATGAGGAAGCTCAGCAGTACATACTCAACTTTGCATCAAGCCTCAATGACCCCAACCTCAAAGTCGCCCCATCACTACATGTCATGCCATCAATGACCACCCTGACACCCCATTATGATGTGAGTTTCTTGTTATTGGACATGCAGTTCAATGCGTATCGAAACGATGGAAACACAGGCACTGTGTCAAATGCATGTCATGAGTCTGTCTGTGGTGTCTCCTGCACGTTTGTGCCCTTCATGCCAGATGATGATCGGGTGTGTGTTTGCAGTAGCAAAGGGTGGCAACGATATGACGTGGAGTACATGAAGTGCAAGCAATCTATCACATGTAAAGCCCCAGATCGCAGCCTTAGGACTTCCAACATGTCTGCTGTTTGTTGCATACTGCCGTGTCTGTGTTCACAGGAAGATGTCATCTACGCCCTAAATGAGTCTGATGCTTGGACTGACATCACAGCATACAACCGCGGTCTCAACGAGCAGTACAGGTTCACATTGCCAGCTGATACTGCCAAGTTGTCACATAGGGACAAGGTGAC
This sequence comes from Scenedesmus sp. KT-U, assembly GCA_029853055.1. Lineage (NCBI taxonomy): Eukaryota > Viridiplantae > Chlorophyta > Chlorophyceae > Sphaeropleales > Scenedesmaceae > Scenedesmus > Scenedesmus sp. KT-U. The sequence goes on along the minus strand of JARWLF010001135.1, from coordinate 10,715 downwards.
GTACCTCATGAATGCAGATGACAGCCCAACACCAACCATGACGTACCTCAGAAGTGTGTATTGCAGGTGAGGGCTGCAGCATGCACATGAGTTTCTTCACAACAGAAGCTGAACCTGCTTGGGGTGTAGACAAAATAGTGTGATGATCCTTGAAAGTGTGGATGTTGCATGCATCTGATGCATAGTCTTCGGCAGTGATTTCTCCTTGATCAGCACACGTTAAGCAGTGCCGAGAAGGCATGTTGGATTGTTGGCTGATATAGCATGTGCTCGCAACCTATGGTATATGACAAGTAGCATTGTTGCAGATGATCAACTGTTCTGACTGATGTCCTCGCATAATGCGTACTATGCTGCAGGCAGCGAGGCAGTAATCCCAGTCAATGGGACAACTTCGTTGAAAGAGTGAAGGGCTTGGCTGCAGCCGATGGGCTGGAAGTGAGAACCCTTCCTGCAAGAGTCAATGAGGTGCGGGAGTGGCGTTTGTGACACAGTGACTCTGCCTTGTTGCCTTGCTTCAGTGCTTCAAGTAGTTGACTTGCCTCTACATGGTTCACAGGCCATGGCGTGCATCCGTCAACGCTGTATGTCTGACTGCTGCTTTTTGCTGCATGATACAGTTTCATTTCTTGCCCAACGAGCCGCTGCACAAGTACAAAGAGGAGCTCTTGCTGTGGGCCAGCTGCAGAGGCCAGCTGCTGGCCAGGACAGTACGTGGCATGATGACATACCGTACTGCTCTGGCAGCTCTGGCAGACTTTGAGAATCCACGGGTGTCGGCCGCCGCAGCATCAAGAACAGCGCGTCCCAGTAATGGAGGCCGTATTACAGACTCTGGTGCTTCCTCGCTGCAGCCAGATACTGTCAGGGCAGCTATCTTAGAGGACCTTCTAGATAGGAAGTTCAGTTACATCGTCAGCAGTCAGAATCTAGGAGAGTTTGGAACCATGGTTGCCTCTGATTTGAAGGCAGCTTGGCTGGTACATGCCATCAGAACACTCATGACAAGGCACCCTGCACTGAAGGTGGCCTTCATAGACAAATATCCCTTGGTCACTGCCAGTAGGCCACCGGGTGTCAAGGTGCATATTCGCAGGGATTGCTCTGTACTGCTGTCCAGTGTACGCCAGCAGGGTCTCAGACGTGCTCTTGGGATGGATATTGCAGCAGATGAGCCGCAGCATGAAGCCTACAGGTGATTGCGGTGGCTGTGGGGGTGGCGGTGCTGGTGTGTCTCTTCACCAGCATAGCTGCTCAATCTGTTTGCCTATAAGATGCAGCTGTACAGACACTACGATCTGTTTGCTCACAGCGCAAATGAGTAGAGCATGCCTACAGTCTGTGTGTGTACACTCAACATGCTCTAGGGCTTGCTTCACGCAGGGTCCAGCTGCCTATCAACTTTGAATCAGGTCGTGGTGTGATCATTGGTGAGGGGAAGCCTGAGAACCAGAATCATGCCATCACCTTCTGTCAGAGTGAAGCTGTCCAAACAATTGACTGCAACCAGGATAATCTGGTGGCTGAGGGCCTCAAGCTGAGGAACTTGCTGGTGAGAAATTACACAGTCTGATGCATGTCTGCTCACACAACTATCTGCTAGCAGCGCTTCTCACATCTCGTAATACGTGATACTCCAGCTGTCCATGATCAAGGTACACCAGCTCAGCAGCACAATCTACACGCAGATTTGGGCACTCCAGTCAACAGCTATACTTGCAGCTAATTGTGTGTGTAACAAATCAGTATGTTGGTGTCACCTAGTCACTGTCCTGGCCAGGCATTGGAGTATGTGCAGTATGTTGAAAGCTGAATTCAAGCTTGGTTGTCCACAGGCTGAGTTCATGCCAGATGGTTGGGACCAAGTCCAGATGTCTGGTCGTGGCTTATGGCCCCAGTTCAGGCACACCCTAATGGCTTATAGGGGTTCGGCTGCTGCTGGAAGGCCAGGGTCTGCTTCCCCGGACAATAAGCAACTCTTGAATGACATTCCAAAGGGCAAAGGGCGTGTGGCACTTGTTGGTTTTCGTGAGTGGATCTTTAGTGAAGACTCTGGAGCTCTGGCAGAGTTTGCTGCAGCCACAGAGAGAAGCTTTGGAACAACAGTACAGAGGATTATGCACTGGCCGGGTGAGGCAGTACACTGCTCTGCTTGCTGTTCCTAGTAGGATGTATGATGCAGACTTCTCATGTTGGTATCACAGTGTCTGTGATAGCAGTGGTTTGAGGTGAAATTGGGCGGCTGGGTCTGATGATGCTTAGAGTAGTAGTGTGTTGTGTTCTGAGGTGTTGCAGGTGCTGTGAGGTTCCACTATGGTCACCCTGATGTGTGGAGGCGGTCGTTTGTGGCCACATGTGGTGGTGTCAGCAAGGCTAACAAGGGGCTGCATGTGTCAGAGGATGTGTTTGGCGGGTAAGACAACCAGCAGACTGTATCAGAATGTATCAGGGGGGAACCTCATACACAAGCAAGTGGCTTGCCTGCAAGCTGTAGTTGTTACCTCAGGAGTAGCATCAAGTGAGCAGCCGCCACGGCTGCTAGTTGTGTGCATCATGTTGAGCACCGCACTGTGAGTGTCGAGGCGAGAGAACCTTCATCACTATGCAGGTACAACACCATTCTTCGTGGCCGGGACATCAAGTATGTTGACTACATTGCTGTTGGCAAGGGACGAGACATGTCAATGGAGACAATCTGCACGTTTGAGGCAAAGGTGGGCACAAGGGGTTTGCAGGGCTGCTTGGCAGGTCATTGACAGGATAGCAGGTGTCAGTTGGTCAGAGCTGGATCTTCCGTCATGCCACAGATTGCCACAGCCGATACCCATTGGCCTGGCGAAGCTGCTGATGTCTATGCATCAGCTTTGGAGGTGCCTTGTGGTACTGTACTGAACCCCAACGCTGATAACACCCTCAGTCACTGTGTCAATGCTAACACACATGTGTCGGCAACAGGAGCTGGTGGGCTCTTGACTATAGCTGACGCCCAGTCCTGCTTCTTTACGTGCAGATTGCATCAGGCAATGGGGAGCAGGTGCTCAGTCGTGAGATCAGGCGGCTGGGGCACTCCATGGACTTCACACGTCTGATGTCCTGGTACCACACTGGCAATGGGTTCTTCATCAACACAGCCATCACCATGTTGTCTGTACATGCCACTGTCTGGGTCATGCTGCTGCTGTCATTCCTGCAGCAAGATAACACAGCCCTCCAGAACTGGCTGTCGGCTGTGCAGCTGCTGCAGTTGGGTTCACTAAGTATAGTAGTGTATTGGATCACCATGGTGCTTGATGCCGGCCTCTTCCCCAGTGTGTGGATCATTGTACGGCAGTTCCTGCAGGGTAAGGGCTTGCAGGGCTGCAGATACGCTTCTTGAGCCCTCACGGGCCAACATCATGTTGTACCACAAAGCCATTGCGTGCAGCAGCTAGCGTTGGTCTTGCCATTTATGGTGTGATTGTGCCTTTTTTGGGAACCCCTTGTCAGTTCGATTGTCCTCAATTTCAGCAGTATGAACTGATAGCACCAACGTAGTGCTGCCAGCATGTACCAGTGCCTGCCTGAGTTCATCTTGTTGTTGTTGTTGTTGCTGCCCCAGGCTCGCTGATGTTCTACGTCTTCCGTGCTCAGACCAGTGCATACAGCTTCACCCAGGATCTGCTGTTTGGCGGAGCCAAGTACCTGGCTACTGGGCGCGGCTACAAACTGCAACACACAAAGTTCAAAGACCTTTGGCGCCGGTCAGTGTTTGTGGCTCATGCTTTGCTTGATAGCTGTGCGGTCTGTGCAGGTCCACAATGTGCAGACCTGCTAGCACATACATGCATCGCAAACAGGCTGGTGTCATGCCATGAAACTGTACTTGTTGTCCTTGAATTTCATGCAGGTTTGGTCGTTCCCACATGTACTTTGGTGCTGTTCTGCTGGTGTACTGTCTGTCTATCATTGCTGCCAAGAGTCAGAATGGTGTGGTCACGGGCCTAGGTAACATACTGCTTGTGATCTGGGCCCCCATATTGGTCACTGTCAGTTTATTGTTTGGACCTTTCTGGTTCACACCCTTCGCCTTCCGGACTGAAGTGGTGCAGGTGAGTGTGGTGCTTATGGTGGGAAGATGGGTCAAGATAGACAGGGAGCCTGCTGTCATGCAACAGAAGACATGGCAATACCAAGTTTGATTGTGCACCAACAGTGTTGCATGCGTACAATCATGATACAACTGGTAGCAGCACAACTGCATAGTCACAGCCCGCTACACTTCTTGCAGCTATTTGGGTCCAATTCAGCCTTATGACTGTACCTCATTGCTGACCCAGAATGTTCTACGTCGCTTCTTTATATGATGCAATGAAAGCATGTTGTGTCTCTCTCTATTGCTGCAGAATGATATGGATGAGACTCAGCGCTGGTTCCTGTCACCAAGCTTGACAGACAGCTGGTACTCCTGGAACAAGGAACACACTGATGTATGGTCAGATGTGAAGGGCAGGCAGATGGGCAGGGTGGCCACTGCGATTAGAGCGCACATTGTCAAACTGCCAACGTTGTTGATGCTGATTGCGGTGACATACCGAATGGACCTGCGTAAAGGGGCAGGCATCAGCAAGGCAATAGTCATGGTCATCATAGCAGGTGAGCATCAGCAGGTCAACTCAGTTCAGTAACAACAGTTCAACAAAGATTTCAGCTCAGTTCAACAAAAGGACAGCAAGTTGACGCATGAAACAGCAGCCTGCCAAGTAGAGCTGTGTGCATGATACAGTTGCAAGTGGAGAGTGGATGGTTCAAGTGTCTGTGTTTGTTGCTGCAGGTGCAATCCTGTTACTGATATCTGTGGCACGCGCTTCCAGCAGATGGGCAACACGCTCTGCCTACAAGTACCAAGCCCCGAGACTGATTCAGCTGGCTACCGCAGTGCTGCTAATAGGAGGCATGTTCTCTGCAGGCTTTGCTACAAGTGGCGATGCCAACGAGCTGGGCAATGTACCATTGGTGTTCTTCAGCATGTTCATCATCCTGCGACTGCTGCCGCTAATGTTCTACAATCCTTTGTTGAGGCGTTGGTTAGGCGACCTGGCAAATGCTGTCTACTTTGTTGCTGATGCGGCACTGGCGGCTTTTCTGCAGTGCTCGTTGTTTGTGTTGAGTTTGTTTGACATCTTGACCGGAATTCAGGCGCAGCTGTTGTTCAATACAGCATATGCTCAGCAGGTTATGTCTGACAGTGCTCTGGAGCAGAGCGAGATACCTAAGCTGCTTACTCAGGCACTCAAGATCAACAGGCAGCAACGGATGCAGAAGCAGCAGCAAGTCAAGAGCCACTGAAGCCAGTATTGATGCCTTTGATGGTAGCAAGGATAGCATTGTTGGCAAGTAGGCCTGCCTGGTGAACGCCGTGAGTTTTCAGCAGACAAGTTGTTGATCACAGTGTGGGTGGCCGTTGCTTGTGATGTGATTAGTTGTGCCTGTGAGTACTGTCATCACTCCCGGCGCGACAGTCAGAGAAAGTCAGATACAGCGGATACTTGAGATGCTTGATTCGACAGCTTTTGGTGCCTTTTTAAGTGGTTTACAGCTCACTTTGAAGGAATAAACAAGTTAAACAGACACAAGGGCAGCAGAGCAGCATAGTATGCGTATTGCCCTCTGTACTGCCGTTGTGATGTGAAACAGTCCTGTCTCCTAGCGCAATTTCCTGTCTTTGCTGCTTAGAAGCATCCATTGTCTTAGTGTTACCTATGTTTACGGAGACTGTCTGACAGCTTGGCTGTGTGTGCCGAGGTCCCGGAAGTGTTTGCGACAGCGGTTCACAGCAGGAGACCATATGGCGAAAGCATGGCCGGAAGTAATTGCAATGCAGTCCTTAGTTACTGTGAACTGGGTCTGCGAGGACAGTCCATGACACGCTCTCGATTACTGAAGCTGGTGAGACAAGTGCTTGGACACTGTGAACTGCTGATGTAGCTACATATAACGCGGGATGGGGATCGAGCTGAGCGTAGACACTATTGAGACTCCATTTTTTGCACTTATCGCAGCAAAGGGCACAAGCATGTTTCGTCCCGCAAGGTGGTGACTGCGGCCGCTGATCAGTAAACACTTGTATTCTCAAGTTTACTTACATCAAGGTTAAAGATGAAAAAGAAGATAGTACCAAGGGCCGTGGAGGCCAAGCAACAGCCACCCAAGCTCAACCCCTTTGAACTCAAGAGCAGCAGAAAGAAGTTTGACGTGCTGGGCAAACGTGATAAGCAGGCAAAGAAGAATGTAATCAAGAGCAGGGAGGAGGCCGTTAACAAGGTACGCCTGGCCATGCCACTGCATAAGAAAACGTCAAGCAACCAAACAGCAGCAGCTGGACCTGCTGAGCAGCATTCTGACAGCATGGCATGCCAGCGAGACTGCTGAATCGCATGGTGCATCCGTTGACCTTCGTACAGCGCAAGAAGACGCTTCTTGTCGAGTACAAGCAGCTGCGCAAGGCCAATACGTTCATCGACAGGCGATTTGGAGGTGCGTATGTGCCAGCAGCCACTCACTGCTGACCAGGGGCCATGTATGCTAACAGACCCAGGTCGCTAGATGACAGCAATGATACCTGGTCATTGACAGCAACATATTTTAGCTCTGCATGCGTTGCGCAGCTCAGCAGCCACAGCATTCCCCAACAGAGTGATTCGACATGGCAACTTGTACCAGTACCAGTACCCACTCTGACACTGCACCTGGCTGTATCACACTCCCTGTACACAGAGGATGACCCCCGCCTCAACGACGAAGACAAAGCTCTCGCGAGATTTCAGGCTCAGCGCATCCGTGAGGCCAAGAAGTCAGCTAAGTTCCACCTCAGCGGCGATGCTCAGGCTGCAGGGCGTGCAGGCAGCTTCAGCACCCTCACACATGGTGGCAGATCTCTGGAAGAGTTGGAAGAGTTGAACAGTCAGCCCGCTGAGCTGCTGGGTGATCTGGATGATGATGTGCTTGAGGAGCTGGTGGAGCAGTATCACTTTGGTGGCGGGGTGCAGGAGCAAGCAGCAGATGATCGGCAGGAAGATGGACAGCAGCGCAGGAAAACAAAGAAAGAGGTAGGCTACGATTACCTGTTCAATGCTTGCATCAGCCATCAAGACACCTGCAGCGAGTCCATAGCAGCTTCTTTGTCCGAGGTTGTGTCAGGTGCTCTTCGAGCTTTTATTCAAGCATGAAGTCTTATGCAGGAGTCCTCATCAGCCAAAGTACAGTCAGATATCGTCTCATGAAGTATTACGGCTTACATGGCTGTATTTTCATCTGAATTCAGATCATGGAAGAGATCATTGCCAAGAGCAAGGCTGCCAAAGCTGAGAAGGCTCGTCAGAAGGAAGCAGACGAAGAGGCCCTAGCAGCCCTGGACAACACGTTCAAGGCCCTGGTGGCTGATGCTTCAGCAGGATTGGGGGCACTGGTCAAACCTACGGGATTTGACAAGTAAGTGAGGGATGCACAACGGCATCTGTATAGTGACAGTGGCAGCAGAGCAGCCACAGCTGTTGTCAGCAATTTGAGCTCGGTCAGTCTTCAGGTGGTCCTGCTGCGAAGCATGTGAGAGGGTATATATGCACATGGACTTTGTTCAGCTTATGAGTTTGCTCGACTCCAAATACGTGAGCACGCCCCTTGGGGCTCTACAGCCTGCATGCCTTGCCAGTGTCACCGATATCGTCATGTGACTTCTGGCTGTGTGTTTGTTTGTCTTGCTGTGCTGCTGCTGCATTGTCCTCAGAGGTCGCAGGCTGAAGGCTGAGACAGATGATGATGCGGCTTATGACAGAGCAGCCAGGGAGCTGGTCTTTGAGGCCAAGGGACAGGTCAGTGTTCAGAGGGTTACTAGTAGTAGTTGCACACGATCTAGTAACAAGGTTCAGTAACAGTCTAGATCTGGTCCAGTGGTCATATGGGTGTGGTCGTCATGAGCATCATTCGGGAGCATATCGGTAAGCATACTGACATGCCAAGATGTGATATGTGAACTTATTTTGATCGGGGCGTTCATGTTGCACTTACTTCCCTTGTTCACATGGCTTTGAGTGCCCTGGATTGATTAGCATCACCTGTTTGTAAGACGAGTGTTTTAGGCCTTGCTTATGTGTGTGTGTGTGCGCTGTCTCAGGCCAGTGAGCGCACCTTGACTGCTGAAGAGCTCCAAGAGAAGGAAGTTGCTCGTCTGGCAGCACTCGAAGCAGCACGTGTGAAACGGATGAGGGAAGACAAAACAGCAGGAGATGGTGATGAGGGTGTAGAGTCAGGTGATGATGTTGGAGCAACCGCTGCTGCTGCTGTTGCTCCTGTGGGTGGGTATGCTGCTAAGAGGGCTAGGTTGGCCAAGGCAGCAGAGGAGTGGGAGAACAGACAACAGAGAAGGTTGCAGCAGTCAGGTGAGAGTATGCTTCATATCTATGTCCAGCAGCCGGGCAGCCAGCAACATGTCTGGCATTGTAGTTGTCACCTGGTTGGGTGTTGCATGCACTCAATATCTCGAGGGTTGCAACTCATGGGCATCCAGTTAGCCTGTGCCACGAGCTGTGTGAAGCTACCTGGGAGTGCTGCTAGATCGGGGTCATGCAGAATTATGCATGCGGTTGTTGGCTTCTGGGTGTGCCCCACATTGCTCACAAGCCAATCCAACTGTTGCGCATGAAGTTCTGACAGTATGTGGCGTTTGCCACATCGTTTTCTGTGTTTACTGCTTGTTATCCCCAGGTGATGCTCTTGATGACAACGTGGCCTTGTCAGATGATGATGAAGGTGAACAAGGTACTTCAGACAGTGATGGTGATGATGAAGCTGCTGCTGCTGCTGCCACCAATGCACTTGAGGCACGCCGGCAAGCCGCTGCTGCTGGTGATCATCCGCTGCAGAAGGCGTTCAGGCTGGCGGCTGCTAAGCTTGCAGCAAAACATGGAGTGGAGGTAGAAGAGCAGGCAGATAGTGACGATGAAGATGATGAAGATCCCAGTGATGAAGATGATGAAGGTGGTGCTGGTATCTGTGGTGATGATGATGCAGATGATGCAGCAGCAGCAGCTTCGGGTGATGACAGTAGCAGCAGCAGCAGTGAAGATGAGGATCAGCAGATGCAGCAGGCTGAGCAACTCGACCATCCAACCAAGAAGTTCAAGCAGCAGCAGAAGCAACAGACAGAAGCAGCAGCAGGTGTCAACAAGTCACTACAGTCTCCTGCTGTTGATGGCCCGCTGGATCTTTCCTTCACTCCTCCTGTACCTGAGACGCATCGGGAGTTTCTGTCACTGGTTGGTGGTAGACCTGCTGATGAATTGCAACTGGCAATACAGCGCATCAGGACCTTTAACGCAGCAGCAATGGCAACAGACAACAAGAGAAAACTGCAGGTGGGGATGGTACAGGATAGGCGATGAGTTACTGTGTCCCCTGACCATGTTTTGATTGACCACCCAGTGTTGTGCACTGAAGGCAAGTGGATGCGTACCCACAGGTGCTGGTTCACAGACATCACTGCTGATGCTGTATTGAGCATGTCTGGAAGTCACTCCAGTTGTTCTGCGTCTTTGCTGCTGCTGCTGCTAATGCTGCAGGTGTTTTATGGTATTCTTGTCCAACACTTTGTCATGTTGGCGGGTGATCAGCCAACACCTGTGTCACACCTGGATGTGCTCACCAGGGTCATACTGCAGCTCACTCCTGAGGTCCCTTTCTACGCAGCAACGGTAGCAAGAACTCGCATCGAGAAGCTTCATGACAGGCTAGCAGCTCATCTGGCTGACCCGCTAGCAGCAGGGCCTCTCATGGGTTGGCCTGGGGCCCGGCAACTGCTGCAGCTGAGACTGTTCAGCTGCCTGTTTCCCACCAGCGATAAGAGACACCCGGTTACTACACCACTGGCTTTACTCATGGGCAAATACCTCATGCAGTGTCCTGTGACAAATCCTTTTCAGGCAGCTGTGGGCTTGCTGCTCGCTGGTATGGCGCTGCATAACACTGCTGCTGCGGCGCGGTTTTGTCCTGAAGTGGTCAGTTACCTGTCAGCAACCCTGCAGGGCTTTATGCCTGTTGCTGCAGCTGTAGCAAAAGCAGGAGCGTCAGCAGCAGCTACAGTGAGTGATGCCAGGCTGCATCTGTTCAGCCCAGGAGTGTTGGCTCTGGACTGTTGCAGGATAAGCAAGAACAGCAAGAAGCAGCGAGCTGGCAGCAATTCACAGCGCAAGCAGCAGGCAGAAGTGCGGGAACAGCAGCAGCAGCAGTTGCCTAGCTTGAAGCTGTACCAGCTGTTGTCCACTGCTGCAGATTCAGCAGAGTTTCAAACAGATGAGTTCAAACTGCAAGTCTTAGGATGTGCTGTTTCAACAGCAACCAGGGTATGTCAGCTCAGCAGTGGTTGTGGTGATGCTGCTCCTGAGGTACTCCAGCCACTGCACACAGCTGCTGCCGCTGTTGCTGGGCTGCAAGGGCTGCCTGTGGCAGCTGCATCAGCTGTAAGTCAGCTACAACAGCAGTTGCAGGAGACAAGTGCAGCTGTGGTGGTGGCCCGTCTGCCAATGGTGCAATCACACAGGTATGTGGCTGATCTGGCGTCATGGCCGCTAAGTACTGCTTTGCCTCAAAGAGTGGTGTGCAGTACTGAGCAATCTGTGTCTCGTACCTGAGCTCTTATAACACCAAGTAGAACATACTGATGCTGTCCGCCTTGGTATCCATGT
>JARWLF010001134.1:0-11268 GCA_029853055.1 Scenedesmus sp. KT-U | reverse complement strand
TCAATTCCGGCAACTTGGCCAGAGTTCGAACCTGCGACCTCCACGAAAGAAGTCTCAAGCTGTCACCACTAGACCAAGCCAGGGCGAGTTTAGAGTCATCCCGGGACAATAACAATGATCATGCCATAACATGCAACTCAGTCAGGACGGGCAAGACAGCCGGCGCCGTGATGTCTTGCCCACGATCATTGACGAACAAAAGAGGTGTCCTTACCAGAGTGAACAGCGCTGGTTGTCCACTGTCTCCCTAGGGCCGAAGCATGGAGGCTCCAGCAGTTGGTTTGAAGACATAGTGTGTCCCTGATGCTGTCATAGAGCAGTGTACCCTGGTAGGATGTGGGCCCTGATTGTGGCAGAACAAGAACCAAACCCTTCAACCCACAACGACACACTACCACGACACAAGCGGCGTCCTGGTGGCCGCAGTAAGCAGCCAGCCATAGACCTTTGCCGCGACTGCACTCATCACGGTCACATCAACAGCACACCACTACACCAGCAGTGGCCCACACCCGGCGAGCCGCTAGGCCACCCGCCAGGGACCACTGCTGCAACAGCACACATCACAGCTTGCGGACCTCGGCATCATATACCTCACCCGAACATGCCGGTCTGATGGAACGGCACCGCGCCACGTCAGCGAACCTATGATGTAATTATGTGTAACTTGAGTGCACTGCGCCTTGCTATACTGTGTATCAAACTCCGATAACTAGGCATACGGCTGTTCCCGCCGTGTCACCAGTATCCTTGCGCATGCGCTGCCCGAGCAGTCACCACATCCCGACACGGCAGCAGTCCTCTGTACAAGCGACCGGCTGCGCCCGAACTTGGGAATCGGCATCGAGATGCATGATACATATACTTGAAATTACTTACGAGGCAGAGATAATGATATGCCTTGTGCAAGCACAGCAGCTCAAGACTGAGCATCGGTCACCATACTGGCGGCCGCTGACTCATACCGTGTGTGCAGTGTACAGCACCAACTCAACACGCTGCCTACAGTGAGAATTGATTGACAAAGCTGTGCTGTCAGCTTTCTCCTCATAATCCAATCACAAGCTGTTACCACAGATAGCACCATGTACTACAGGCTGTGCATGCATATGCAACTCAGCAAGCCTAGTTCTATCACAAAGATCTTCCTGTGACATGACCCATGACCATGACAAAATGAAACAGGAGCTGCCCCAGCCGCTGGCAGTGCAGAAGCGTTCACAGTGAGTTGCCCTGGCGATATGCCACCCTTGCCGAGTCAGTACCTGCAATGCATTTAGCAACAGCTACAACATGCTTCTGTCGATGACATTAGGTAAACCACGTCGCGAGTTCCTGCACAACATCGAAGCTTCCCACTCACATATGCAGCAACCATGCTGACCTCAGAGTGCATGTCCAGACGACACAACTTGAAACAAAGGCCCAAGGTTGTCCTATGGTAGCTCAAGCGGTGAAGCAGTGCAATACCTCCGTGAGTACACTGCTTCCTGTAAGGCTTATGCATCCTTACTAAGCTTGGCAAGGCTTATGCCACGGCTGCAGCTTGCAATCAGGCCATGACAACAACAGCAGTGTTCAAAGCAGTCTAGATATCCAGAGGAGCTAAACATGTTCATGGCATCTCGACCTGCCGACCATCCACATTGTTCATAGATGCTCAAGCGAGCGTATTGGCTCTTATGCAGGCCGCTATAGCCTGCACATGTACAGCAACCCTCAAGTGCCAAAGGGATCCAAGATCAGCGAAATTCGCCACCTTGAAGCCCTGATGAGCTACTGGCCTGCCAAGTAATAGTGGAAGCACAGCAGACACACACCAAAACACAATCAACATACCAACCACCAGCAACATTCCCAAGGATACTTGAAAAGACAAGCCACAGCTCACATGTCCTCTGGCTCTCTCAACCCTGCACTCTGGCAAAAGCAGTCAGTCGCTCTTTCAATCAACATGTACAACTGCACAAGCTATCTTGCAGTGCACAGGCTAGCCGCACCGGTACAGCAGTTTGCAGTGCCACCAGTAGCACGTTTGCCCGTGTGCATCTCAAACATCAGCAAGACCACCAGAAGCAACACCTTGTCAACACAAAAGTCCTGCGAGGAACTGTACTGACTACACCTGGTAGCCAAGCAAAGAGCCATCGCCAATGCTGCAGGCACAAAAGCAATCAGACGCATGCGTAGCATGTGCCCTACCATATCCACACATCAAGTTGGCTCAATAACAGCTCAGCAACAACAGCACCACTGCATCATACTCCTACTGCTGCTCTACAACTTCTGTCTCAGCAGGTGCCTGCTCCATTTCTTCCTGCTTGTTGTTTTCCGCAGCAGTCATTGAACTGCTGAACCCAGCTGCAGCAGGAACAGCAGCTGCAGCACCCCCAAGCGCCCCAGGCAACTTGGGCATACTTGGTAGCTTCGGCGCAGATGGCAACCTGAAGTTTGAGACACTGTTGCCGATGTTGCTGGCTGTGTTGGAGACATCATCGATCAAGTCCTTTGGACTATTGTAACTCAGAACTTTGTTTGTGATGGTCAGCAGCACACCCAGCACACCAATGAACTGTAGTGTTGAGTGGTAGTTGTAAACAGCGTAGCCACCCAGCAGTGTACCACCTAGGATTGGAACGCCGATCTGAGGCTGTGACAATGTTGTGGCAACTTCTGTAGCTTTGCTGGCAACAACCTCAATGTTGTCGCTGATGACAGCTCCTGCAAGTAGCACACATGACACGAGATTCGATGACAGTCACCAAAAGGGAGCGACTAACTCCCTTATATAGTTGCAAGCTAGCTACTAGCTCAGTACTCACACACCCCTGAACATGTGCCCCACACCCCATGCTGGCCCTAACATCGCAGCCATAACTAAAGCAAGCATATCCAACAAGCACACATACCAATCTGTCCTGCAGGAGCAATCAGAAGCCATAACACTCAGCGCAAACCTCACCTGTACTGGCATCATACTCCACAGCCTCCTCCAGCACAGGCAGTTCAGCCTCCACCCAGCCCTTGAAGCCGCCCTCCATAACATAAGACAGTCCATAACCCAGTGTTACCAGTGACCTGGCTAGAGCTCGTGCCTTGTCACTGCCTGTGCTGTCCATGATGATCAACTTAGTCAGGTTGCCTTGACACTGAGGAAGACCTGCAGAAGGCGGCAACAACATGGCGGATGCTTATACATGAATACAGAGTGACAGAGACTACATGGGAGGTCCTTTGTCCATAACACAGCCTAAACAGGAAGAGTCAAGGACGTTTTCAAAAGGTTTAGATCAGTTCAGGCAGCATGAGGAAGGGCTCAAAACAAACCAACATAGCAAGTAGTGATCCTTCCATGTGTGCTGACCTGTGATATAAGCTGCGTTGATCATCAGGTTCAGTTCATCTGCATTCACAGCCTCCTTGGCAATGCGCTTCGGCACCAAACCAGTCTGCAGGGAGTATGCCGCAACTCTGAAGCGAGCCCCGAGCTTCAGCTCAGGCAGACCCTCCTCCTCACGAGCAGACTCTGGTCGGATGTCAACGAGGAACACGGCATCATCATCTGATGACAGCAGCTCAGCAACCTACAGGCAAACATAGTTGGGCAGTAACAGGAACTAGGTGCTGCTGTTGAGCCCTGTCGTGAACATACTCTCTATAACCAGCACATACTACAAGTCTGCGGATGCCCTGTTTGCTGCACTGTAGCACGATGATACGCCTATGATGCCAATTGAAGTGCCTGCAGGCATGCTTTTGCTGAGAACAATAGATGTCGTGCAGGGGGATGAGTGAAAAGGGACATTGTGGTGATACTGCTGTATACCTACCTTCAAAGGGTTCACTTCTCCAGCATAGCCGCCATACCTGCCCTTGTAGTAGTTGATCGCTGTTGGCACTGCGACTGCAGCTGTGACAGCGGCAGCAACAGCAGGATGATCTGCTGCAGCATGTGCTGCTGCTCCCACTGCACCACCTACTGCTAGTGCTGCATCTTTGACTGGAGGTGGCAGAGCATCCAGGACTTGAGTTGTGGTGGAGTCTACTGCTGTGGACACCTGTGATGGGTGTCATACAGCCAAGCTGCTCAGCGATTACTGGATGCCAGTCTGCCATGCAGTATCCAATTCAAACCCCCAACAGTCTCATGCATGTAGATGCGCTACATCCCAAATACACTGCACAGCACTGCTTGTAGGATCCCCAACCAGATGCCCGCCACACACACTGTGCACGACGACAAGACCTAAGACACATACTGATATTTCATCCTTGCCCCTGTCCTACCTGTGTTGTTACTGCAGTGACCTGGGCGCTGACAGAGTCCAGTGTCTGACGCACTGCTGATTCACCACTGGTGAGGCTGTCACCTACTGCTGATGTTACGGCTTGTGTGGACTCACTGAACTGATTCACTGCTTGTCCGACTGTGCTCTGGAGACCAGCTGTAGCTTGGTCAACATTGCCTTTGACCTGCAGCGGCACATTTCACACGAGTACTTCATGACCTGTCCTGTACCAAGATCTGAACAGTTTATAGAACATATGTTGAAGCCCGTTGCCAACATACTTTGCGGGTCAAGCACCAACAGGGTAAACATACAGACTGCTAGCAACCTCTATATGTGACATGAAAAGCCGAAACTTCTTCTGACTCACCTGGTCAAGGCCTGCCTGCAGGGAGCTGAGTGCCCCACTGACACTCCCGCTAACTTGCCCAGCCACCTCACCCGCTCCCTTACCCAGAGTACTTGTTACATCTGTTACTTTGCTGCTGACGCCACCTGTGACATCTGTTACTTTGCCAGTGAAACCTGATGTTATGCCTGTGAATGTGTTTGACAGGCTGTCTGCTGCTTTGCCTGCGGCATCACTGATGTTTTCGACGGCTTTGCTTGCTGAGTTGCTGAGGTTGGATGCTGCTGCTCCAAAATCTGGTAGTTCGACTCCTTGACCACTGCTAGATGAATCTGCATGGAGGTTTGACACAAGTGACAGGGTACATGTTGGTATGGACAAGTTGAAAGTGTCCGTTGGACGTACCGAGACTGTTCGTAGCATGTAGCTCTACCAGAGCTACACAGAACTGCTTGTCAGCTGATGTCAGCAAGAGTCTGAAGTTCTGTGTTATCGACTGGGCACACATGAGTGGGAGGCGAGTCACATGATGCGAACCATACTTTTCCAAGGCCAGTTTGCTGCTTGCACAGCCACTGAGCAGTACATGTACTGCTGCAGGCTTACCTGCTGCTTTGCTTGTTGCTGCTTTCAGTGAACGTGCTGCCTGCTCTTGATATAGACGCTGTGCTGCTGTGAGCTCAGGGACGTCTGTGTGAACCATGGGTACAGTTCTGTGTTAGCGCAGAAGAATCATGTCCCAGAAATCGAAGCTGACAAACAGCCTCATTGCAGACTTCCTGTGCCATGCTGGATGATTGCGGGGCTAGCTACTCGTAGAGGTCGGAGCTTACTACTTAGATACCTGAATACTTGATTATAGGTCAATTCATATCCTCGTCTTCACAGAACTGATTGGGCATGAAAGAGGATGAGAGCTCTTGGCTCTCACACAAACAAGATGCAGTGGATCCCTACTGCACTCTTACCCGGTACAGCAGCAGGGCTGTTGATCGCAGAAGCAGCCGCATCTGTAACCGACTCTGTAACCGGATTTGCTGCCGGCGTTGTCGCTTCGACCGCTTCGTTAACTGCTGCTACACGGTTCACTGCAGAGCATTGGCCCGGCAGTAATAAGTCCATGACCCATTGGCAGCACAGTTGTTTGTGAACAGTAACGGTGGTGACAGCTTACCTTTCAACCTGTTGCGCAGCCTGGATTGCTTGTTCAGCGCAACTGCTGGGTGCTGAACTCCCTGTCACGAGATCACACAACGGCAGTTGAGCATCAGTATCATGCATCGATGACGTCAAGTCTAATGCATTGTAAGGAAGCTTATTACTCGCCTTTGCGAGGCTTGGACCGCAAGTACGAGAAGGATTCATGCACCTCATCTTGTCACTGCCCAATCCGTCAAAAGACCTGCTAGATGCTTGTTCCAATGCTATCTCGCTACTTCAGTAGCATATTGCCGTACACAAGGCTGCGCCTGTCGCCATGAAATGAACAGTCACCAAGCCCAAGCGGGTTGACGGAGCGACCGTCGTTGAGATTCGATTCAAGAACCAATTGTATGCATAAGCAGACAAAAGGTGAGGTCGCAGAATTCTCATGCCAGAAATAGTGTAACATATGTGTGTAACACACCAATGCCATCACTGTTTGCATCCAGCAGCGAGCGACAATTGTAATCAACCAAGTTTGACAGTTCTCTCTGGGGACTGAAGGTCATCCTGCTGCAAGAATCCCAAGCTGTTATGACGTTCTGAGCCTGTGCTGACGCGGCAACGGGCAGAACCACTCCAACAAGGAGCTCTTGTGTTTCGACCCCTGAATGTTGTGTGGTCGGGCATATCCGCCAGCGTGTCAGTAATCTGTGAACAAGACAACTTACAGCGTGCTCGAATTGCATGAGACAGCCTTATTGGTCTGCTTTACATCTGCTGCTTGCTGCAAGTCTACTAGCTCATCATCGTACATCATAAACATGGTCAGCAGCATGATACAGAGTCGGCTCTGCAATTTGACCACCGTGCAGACAACGAGAGGCGGGCAAGGCCGCAAGCATGTGCTCAGTGGCATCTCTCGTCAGCCACTGGTAGTTCGCAATGCCTTCTCCTTTAGTTCAGTGTTCAAACAAGCCAACAAGACAGTCACTCCAGCAAGTGCCACGGTGCGCATGTGTTATCAAGTCTACACGTGTCAGCACGGCGGGACACCTTGTTCTCACACACACGAGCGGTTTGCAGGCAGTATCAACACCCCCGGTTGCAGAGAGCAACGTCCGCCGTCCCAAAAAGGCCGTGGAGTCTGTTCCCATGCAGGTTCGATCAACAGTGGAGTTGGTCATGGTGCTGACCAATTTAGCAGCCCAGCCAAGTGCTGCAATGGTAAGTTGCCATAACCAGCACAGTAGCATCTGTGATAATGGTTCTTGTTCTTGCGTCCCTGAGTTTACTACTCCATCTTTATTTTGCACCTACTGGAGCTGCAACGGCATGCTTATTTGCCTGTTTGACCAGAGTGCATGCTGTGGTGTGTCTTGTGACAGTGTACCTTCTGCTGCTACAGGCTGCTCATCTTTCGGAACATCACCTGCGGCTGGTGACCACCTCAGCCACTTGCGATGATATGTTTGGGTCAGCTCTGGACACCTTCAGCGAAGAGTTTGGTGAATCAGGTTGGTTGCCGCATTATAATCAAGAGCGGTCATGCCTGCAGCAGAACCTGTCCTGTGAAGTAACATCTTAGCTTGATGGTCCGGGGCAACGCTGTAGGTGTTTTCTTATTTCGTCGCATGCATGAGTGGAGACATGTTTGCTGCGTTTCACCTCAAGTAGCACTTCTTTCCGTGTGATCCAGGTGATGGCATGGCAATGCCCATAGCGGACATCAGGGCAGCATCAGAAAAGTTGGCAGCACAGATCGGCCGTACAAACATGGCCAGCGAATGGAATCCGTCCAACTCTGTGCCAGAAAGCAGCTTCAGCAACATCAGCACAAACTATGCTTCTGCACCAGATCACCACACTCTAGAGCAGCTCATGGCACAAGAAGACTACAACAGGATGTCAGGTAACAGCTCTCGTAATTCAGATGCCAGCAAGCTTCTAGCGCATGTGCAGGCCCTGCAAAGTCAGATCAAGCAGGCAGCAGCCACAGTGGTCAGCAAACCTGGTCAGCAGCAAGAATCCAGGCCCAGGAAGCAGGCACCCAACGGGTCCATCCCTGCAGCTATTACAAAGACAGGACTAAAAAATAGTACCGCAGACGAAGACGTGTATGGGGACGGTGCAGCTATGTCGGTCCTACCTCCTGTAGGTGCTGCAAACATGGCTAAGCTGGGTGCAGCAGTAGCAGCTAGGAAGGCACAAGCAGTAGCACAGCCCAGCTATCCAGTATATGAAGATCCAGCCTCAGCATGGTTGGTGGTTGACTCCACTGACGGTCGACTGCGCCACATAGTGATTCAGGCACCAGAGTCCCTCTCAGCTGCAGTGTCAGGCCCTAGGGCTGGCAGTGACCTTACCACCTTCGAGAACTACAGCATGGGTGCGAAGATCAACCGCCGCTTGTACAAAGAAGCTAATGCCTTGTACAACCGCTTCATTCCCTTGATACTTGACCACTTAGAGGAGAGGCCAGATGCCAAGGTGATGCTTTCAGGCAGTGGGGTTGGTGGCAGCTTGGCGGCAATCCTGCTGCTGATGCTGGTGGCACGTGGCATGAGGCCGAGTGCTCTGGCACCGGTGTACACCTTGAATGCTCCTGCAGTCCTGTGTGAGGTACCAGACTTCAAGCAGTGGTGCAGTAAGGATGGCTGCAGTCTGGCTGACATGGACGGTATGATGGAAGAGGTCCTGCACCGTGGTATCCTGTCTCAGCTAGGCCTTGCGCAGGACGCCATCAGAAATATTTATCACCAGAAGACAGCAGCAGAGGCAGCAGTACAGGCAGTCAACCTGCGCAACCCACTGCGCGACTTGGCAGCTACCAGCAGCAAGCAGCTGAGCAGTATGGTGCAGCATCTGGATGTAGCTGCCCTGCAGCAGAGTCCATTTGTGCCCGAGGTTCTGAAGACTTGGTTGAGGTCAGATGTATCAGGGGTGGCAGAGGGCTATCAGCGATTGCATATCTTGAATCCAGTGGGCAAGATGATGCTGTATGTCGGTGCCGACGGTTGCAATTGATTTGACTGCAGTGCTTTGAACGATGTTCAGATGTGTACAGGGCTCGTGAAGAAGTCTAGCTGTGAAGTGAAACTTGTACTGGGAAAAGGAATAGATTAGCCATGTAGTGAACCGTCAGGGGGTTCTGTATCAACACTCATGCACAGTGACATGCAGGTTGGTAGCTGCCACAGGCAAAGGGTGCAGGCCACAGTGCTGAGCTACTGCTTGGTCAGCTGAGTGGTTGCTGATGAGGTTGCGTCGTGTCGTGTACATTATGAATGAAGTCGCAGTCTGCATTCATGCATTTGTGCATGAAGTTGACATGCTGCAACCAGACTGTTTTGGAACTGCGCGATGGAGACATCTGCATGTTATTGGTGGTGGTGTAGCACCAAGAACAGTGTGTTACTCGTGTACGCTTCCTTGTAGCGTGTGTGTATACGATGCAATGCAACTTCACAATGCAAGCATGTTGATGTTCTGGTGCTAGAAGCTGTCAGTTTGCTGCAGGTGTCAGTGCATCACGTGTATATCTGAGTTGAGCAGGACTTGATGCACTGCTGTGTACATGGTCTAGCATAGCAGCACTGCTGGGTAGCATGTGAATCTTGTTGAGACAGTCTGCATCACAGTTTTGAGACATGTGGTCAACCGGCTACTTGCTTTGAGCAAGGATACATGTATTTCAAGCTGCCAGTTGCATTCTTGCTGCTTGTCCTTGTCGTCAAGCATACACAGTCTGCTTTGCTACAGACGGCTTGCGTTTCTCAATTTCAGAATTTCTGTGTTGGTCAGTCTCAGAACAGCACAGTCTTCAATTCAGGATCTTGTGTCTGTGGTGTGGGCGCCAAGCTGCAGTGGGAGTGTGTCCCTGCAGTCGTTTGCACCAATTTTCGGGTGTTGTCAGCAGGATTGTGGGTATGTATCCAGTATTCTGGCCACATGCTTTGCTTATATCTCTGGGAGTTTCGCTTTTCCACACGCACTGGTTGCTGAGCAAACGATGACATTGTAGGGATCAGTAGTCTCTTATAGGGTTGGTGTGTGGCTGCAGCAGTGCAGCAGTGGCGTTCTTTAGTCAAACCACCCATTGGCTGGTTTGCAACTGGTATTGCTTGTTGTGTATTCGGGCCTGCTACAGCTTCGGACCTTGGAGAGGATGGCATCCTCTTGTTACCAGCGGACCACATCTGGCTTTCTGTCAGGGTGTGAGTGCTGGCTTAGAGATGAAATTGCTGTTTGCGGCCAAATGGGCAGCGCTTTGAGTATCTTTGTGTGGGTGAACATCACTTGGTGAATGCAGCACACACGGTGCCCTGCAGCCTGGTGTCAGGGAACATGCTGCTGCTCAAGCAGGTCATGTAGCTTTGCTGAGGATTGGTCAGCTGGCCCCAATGTTGGCACAACTAGTGTTGGCGACTGTTGGCGTATGGCTTTATTGGTGTGCACGCATGTGCGGTTGTTTTGGCAACAACATTGATGAATGGTGGAGTCCTGGGCCACTCCTGTTTTCCAACTCAGCAAGCGGGACTGTTTGGGTTGTGAAAGATGAAAGGTTGGTGCGGGGCAACACACATGTTCAGGGTTGCAACACTGCAGCCATAGTAAGCATGCGCAGATGAAGGTTTGTGATCGGGGGCGGGCATGTTGGTTGTGGGGCCTAGGCCAGGTGGATGTACCTGGTAGTGCTAGCATTGCAGTTCCATTGCTCGATACCACAGCACTGTGGGTGAGCTGTGGTGCTGGCATGTGGGCTTGCTGCTTGTGTGCTTTGATTTTGTTGCGCGTGTAGAATCGCAAACTTGGTGGGTCATGAGAGTGCTTGTGTGTTGAAAGACTGTCAGGTCATTCAAATTGTGCTCACAACATGTACTTGCCACAGCATGATTATCCTGTAGTTTCCCTGCAGCGGTGTGTCGTGGTCCCGGCTTGTGGCGAAGGGGTGCTGTGGCTGCCAGCAGCTCTGTGGCACAGAGTCTACAAGCAGCCTACAGGTTGTCTGTTCATGTGTTACCAGACCGTTGAGCTACTGCAGTGAGCCTTGTGTGGCGCCAGGTCACTTGACAGTGATTTGCCAAAGCGTGTCTACATTTGCTATGAATCTGTTTCTGGGTAACAACGTATCAAGCAGTCTACATTTTTCTATTTGTTTGCATTCAATCTCTTCCACAGATGTTCAGAGATGCAGTTCAATGTGGCTACGCAAGACGTGCCAGGTTCAGTTTCCCCGGACGGAGTTCGACAGAACGACGGAAGGGTCTTTTACCCGATCAGCTATGGAAAGATAATCCTCTTTTTGGGGTTTCAAGCGTTATGACAGACGGCACGACTCCCTGCATGCGTAAGAGACGTGTAAGCGCCTCGGAAGGTGTAGGATGTGGCATACCATATCCTGATGGATCTGCAAGTGGAAGCAGGAAATGTGTTGGATTGTTGTCTTATGCCTTGCCCATGAGTAGGGCAGGCCGGTGACGCTGT
>JARWLF010001133.1:0-16820 GCA_029853055.1 Scenedesmus sp. KT-U | reverse complement strand
GTTTAGCAGAGGTGACTCTGACTGGAGTGTCAGCTAGAGAGCTACACCGCAAACAATCCAGGTACCTTGCTCGCAAGCAGCGACAGCAGCATAAGTGTCTCAAGGTATCACCTGTCCTGCGGAAGCAACTACTATATGCTATGTTGTTCTGTGCTTGCAGCGAGCGTGAGAAGCTGATGGGTATGTCGGTGGTGTCATTCCTTGTAGTGTTTGTCTTGACAAGGTGAGAGAGGAAGCTGCGTATCTACAGCCATCACCACTTGTCATGTTCTATAAAGACATCACTACATATCACTGCGAATACTGATTAAGAATGACTCATCTACGATCTATCATGTTTGACCCGAACTTGAACAAGCTGGAATTGTGGAAATTGCATGCTACAGGAGTTGGGTTGCCAACATGCAGCATTGAGCCTGCCAGGCTGTCTACATCTGCCATACAGGCATGGTGATGCACCTTGTCTGTGTTGATGTAAGCCTCTGTTGTCTTGTCCTGCAGTGTTGCCAATGTACTGTTCAGTGCATTGACATTGAGTTGTGCCATTATCGGACTTCATGGAGCTATGCGTGTTCCAGACGACCTGTTCCTGGATGAAGCTGAGGTAGGGCCGCTGTTGTCAACAGCCACAGTTGACGTGTACATTTGCGACTATGGTGCTGCTGATTGTGCACCAGCCAAAGCGTTGGTATGTACAGCACGATGTGTACTTGTCAACACTATAGTAACTATTAGCAGAACAGCACTCTCATGCACCCCATGGCTGCTGTAGCTCACTCAGTTCACAGTGTATATCAAGCTACATCCTGTCATGTCTGTTTCTTGTATGCTTCATGCAGAGCAATCAAGGTCTGTTGTCGATCTTCACTGGAGGCAGCTCAGCAACCACAGGCGCCAATGCAGTTTAGACAGCTACCTAAGCTGCTGCGAAGCATTCCCAGTGTATCTCTTATGTTGAGCTTTGAGGCTCAGTGCCTGCAGCCTCATCTGCAACAGCAGCAGCAACAGTTCCAGCCTGTTTGTTGGCAGCTGCTATGGACTGTTTGACGTGCAGCTTGTTTGCCTGCCTACCTACAGGATCATGCTAGCAGGGTGAGTCGACAGCAGTTGCTGTGGAGTGCAGCAAGCTGTTGTTGACGCTATGGTGCCTATGAGCGCAGAACCTGTGCTTTTGTTTCTGTTGGCATAGTATCCTTGTAACTCACATGTTTTGGTCAACTGCCAAATATGCACGAGCGCATCTCCCCTCTCTCTATTGATGACTGGCAGTGTACATACTAGTCCAGGGGCGAGCACTTTGCTGCTTGTGATGTAATTGGTCACGGAACCCCTCTGACATGACTTTGATCAGTCAAGCTGAGTTCACAGCAAGGTTAGGCTACGGATGACTCATTCGTAATCCTGCTCTGGTTGATACACTCAGTGACTGGCGATCAAATTGACACGAGCGTCTCCATGGAACTGCTGCGCAACACACTGCAACTGATTTCATCTGTGTTGATGCAAGTCTGTCTGCCCACAATGAATAGTCGAGAAGGTTTGATGTCTGTTTGATTGTAGATTTGGTGTCAGATTTGCGTAATCCCCTGGTCAAGATGGGGAAACGATCCGCGCGACAGAGGCTGATCTACTCTATTGAATGGGCCAAAGAGCAAAACAGACGCGTAACCATACCTTTCTTGATACTATGTCTCTATGGCCTCAGCATCGGCATCAACATGTATCGCTACACCCGGGGAAAGTATGCGTTGTACCCCGTCTTCGCTGGCAAGGTATTGCTCGTTGCTAAGTGCTTCGTAGGAATAGCAGAAGTCTCCTTTGGGCTCCTGCTTGTGCCAGTCAGGTGAGGAATAGCCCCAGGAGCGATCCCCGGCCCCTGACTGTCGTCCACCAGCTACACAGGATCTACTGCTATATCTGATCGCAAGTGCTGTGCTCAATGCCTTTCTCGCCACAGGCAACGGTACCATGTCTGATAAGATTCTATTGCAGACACATCATAAACTCGAAAGTACTATGCTGATTTGTGTGCTGTGTCGTTGTGCAGCCGAGCGTTTGTGACATGGCTGAGGTGAGCACGCCAGCAAGAGCGACAACTGCAAGCATTGTTGCATACTCTGAGATTGTGCAATCGTTGACATACACGCCTTACCGCACATGTACAGCTTATGACCCAACACATGTCCACCATCTGACACCCAACCATTCCCAGCAGATGCCGTCATCTGCCAAATGACAACGATTGTTCTTGCATAGACTCTATGCCATCGGATGCCATGCTGCACCGCAAGGGTAGTACCACACTCGGCATAGTAGATCAACTGACAGACCCAACAATTGCACTTGTTGCCAACCGGCTGTTCTGAAGTAATGTTTTGTTGCTGTGTCTCAGGTCAACGTGGCTGCGGCATGTGATTGATTTTGATACGGCACTCGACCTGCATGCCTGGTTGGCAGTAATTGGCATTGTGGCGGGCACTGTACACGGCACATGTGCTACAATTGCCTACAGTAGTAAGTTTTAACTGGGCATGGTGATGACTAACCCATATGAGTACTGTACAGTCAGCAATCTGGCCCAGCTGTAGGGTACTATTAGATGACAGTGTTTGTTTATATCACTGCCTGACTATGTGCGATCAGCAACTACATTGATCTGTCTTCTTATGTCTCATCTGACATGCCTTCACAGCCGTGAATACTGAGCACTAACTGTTACTGTCATGCTGCTGCAGATGTTGGTAAGATACCCGCTGAAATTCAGTTAGCAGTTGGCAGGAACCCCAAGGACCTTGCTGGTATGCTGCTCAGCTGGAACATACTGTGAGTCAACCCTTGTGCTTTGTCGCTCACTTTGTTACCCTGAGCTGTCAAAACAGCCTGGACAGGTTTTGAATCTTTGATACTTGGGCTAGCATAAGAACGCACTACTTCTTGGCCAGTATCTGGCTGCTGTTGTCGCTCAAGTCACACAAACCACTGGTAGTTTAAGTCAGGGGTTGGTAGGGTTCATCAAGGATTGTTCTGTCTTTACAGGTCTGGATGGGGTTTGTTTGCCCTGGCAGCTATCACATTCCCCTTTGCCCTCAAATGGCCACGGCAAGCACCATGGCTAAAAGATACCAAACTCGGGAAACTCCTCAACAGCAAAGACTGCTTCTGGATTACTCATCATATCCTCATCATTGTATTCATACCCGTAGCCATTATGCACTCCATCAAATGGACCCCTGGCTTTCCCTTGGATCATCTCCCTGCTGAGCAGCTAAAAAGCACGAAGTTTTGGTACTACATGGCTGTGCCGTTGATCATATATTTGTTCAATCGGCTGCAGCAGATAGCTACAGCGTCACATTTGGCGCTTGTGGTGGATGCTCATGTTGTGGGTGGCGATGTGCTGGCCCTCAAAGTGCTGTAAGTTGCCTGTTTGCCTCATACATCTATGCCGTATTGAATATGATGCACTATCATATGCAGCAGCTGGAGCTCCAAGTTCGAAAGAGTGCAAGTTAGGGGCAGGTCATACTCTGAATAAGTCACTTAAGTTCTAAGCTTCAAGTTCTCCACATAACAAGATCACGGGTTTGACATGTTTGCAGGAAGCCTCGGTTCTTCAACTACAAGCCCGGTCAGTATCTGTTTGTCTGTTGTCCTAAAATATCCCAGTATGAGTGGCATCCCTTCACGATCACCTCAGCACCACAGGACGGATACCTCAGCATGCATATAAAACGAGCAGGTGAGTTAACTGGCCAATTCCATAGACTTGTTGTCTACAGCCAGTAGGACAGCAGCACAGCAGCCGATGCTTCCACCTCAGTACTGAAGGTCCAATGCTGTTGATAGCAGATTGTTTGTGGGGCAGCTGTTGACATGTTCGTGACCCCCCTTGAGCTCTACCGTGAGAGCATGTTTTCTGGCAGTTCTCCAACCCACTCTTAGGCCCTGACAGCAGGCAATCTGACTGCTGCCCCACTTGTTACTACGCTCCAGGTGACTGGACAGGCGCTCTACATGATCTCTTCACTCCAGTCACGTTGGGTGACTCAGGACAGCTTCAAGTTGGCGGCCATCAGCAGCTGCTGCTGAAACCCGCGGCCGCCGAGACCGAGCAAGCCTGCAGTCACTGCAACACGGCACTAACCGCCGACAACGCAGATCTTTCCGAAGCAGCTCGAAAAGACAGTACTGGTGATAATATTAAGCGTCAGATCAGTGTAGACATCTGCGCCCGTCTGACGGAGGAGGCGTGCTTCGTGCCGACCCTTTCGCGCCGTACATCGGCTATCGGGAGCGCTGCCGCAGATGCCACTACCGATGCTCAGGGAGTCAACAGCGGCGGTAGCTTCGGTAAGGGCGCCAACTTGGCCAAAGTGCTAAGTTCCAATGCCAGGAGGTTGAACAGTCTGTTGGCGGGTGCATGGGATCCTCGAGCAGAGCGAGTTATCGATGAGGCGGGAGAGCGGCTGAAGGAGGCTGCGGTGGAGCTAGCAGGTATCATACTATCATGATGTAGGAACGCGATGATAGGCTGTTCTTGTCTCATCAGAGAGGTCTGTGCAGCAGAGTCACACCTGAAAGGAAGCTCAGCGTTAGTCAAGCCTACAAGCTCTTAGCAGGCTGGATCTCTGCAACTTACAACCGTGTGTCAATTTCATGTCATCTGCAGGGGAGCAGCAGCTCGCCAACAACAGTAAATCCAATGCTACTGCTCAAGACCAGGCTCTAGCAACATTCACCGGTTATGGCAACAGAAGATGCTCAATCACTGGGATGATCTGTAACCCAGCAGCTGCAGCTGCTGTTTGGAGCGCTGCACCGGGCGCAGTCAACACTAACATGGCTCTGCACAACCCTGATGCGGAGACAAATCTTGCATCAGCAGCAGAGATGAACAAGAAAGAGAACGTGTTTGTGCCGCCGCTGCTGTACATTGATGGCCCTTTTGGGGCACCCACCCAGGACTTTGAGCACTACAAGGTGGGCACGTGATGAGGTGCTTTCTGCTGTGGCAAGCGCATGCAGTCGCTGATTCTGATGATCACAGCAGTGCTTCTGCAGAGACTCCTGCGAATACCAAGGCCGAACTGTGGAGCAGCTGCTGTGCTGCTCACTCTGCAGGTTCCAAAGGTCAATGTGAGTAGTCCAGGACCTGTATGCTGTTGCTACTTGCAGGTTGTGATGCTGGTAGGTACTGGTATCGGCATCACCCCCATGGCCAGCGTGCTGAGGTCCCTGATGCATGACCTGTACGATGCAAGATGTGAAAACTGTGGAGAGATTAACAGAAGACTTTGCAGGATGAGGCAAACAAAGGTGAGATTCAGAGTACCCGGTACTACTGTGCGCACCATCTGCAACAATCTTACAAGGCCTGCAAAGGCAAAGCGATGTGTCTCAAGCTGACCCTGATGCTTAGGAACCTGCAAAGCATGTGTGTAGCGGAACATCAAATGGTGGTTTGCTGGAGACCAGTATGTCAACGATTACACTTTGTGTCTGCAGGTTTATGTCCACTGGGTTACAAGATCTCTTGAAGGCATGGCTTAGCATGTTGGACGTTGACAGAGTCTTCCAATTCAACGTGCACATCACCCGTGAAACCATCAACTCCGCATCAGGCGGCACGTTCAAACCAGCCGCCGGCAACCAGATTATGCCGTCAGATTCTGCCCCTTCAAGTCCATTCCAAAGCTCTTCCGGAGCTGCCGGTAGGCCCTCCGGCGTCAAGTTAGCTCCAGAACCGGTCAAGATTGAATACAAGCGGCCCAATATGTACAAGGCGCTGGAGTCAGTGCAGAAAGCGCACCGGAGCGAGTATGTCGGTGTGTTCTTCTGTGGGCCGAGGGTAATGGGGCAGCAGGTGAAGAAGGCTTGTAGGGCTTTGAATGCGGCTGCTAGGGTTGCTGATGCTGAAGCTGAGGGTGATACAGAGGCAGCTGATGGGCCACGAGCAGGCCGGTTGTGCTTCCATGAAGAGATATTCTAGATTGCTGGTGGTGGCATACATACCTGTCTACGTGAACAGGTGTTACCCACAGCTTTGGATTCAATCCAAATCTATTCGAAAGCTCCAGGGTGGGAAGCCTTGAACATTCATGCTAGTCTACTAGACTAGTAGTGCATCAATCGACGAGTTGATGTGTAGTGGTATCAAGTAGTGGTGCCGACATTGTTGTTGGAGGGTTTGTCATAACGCATGACAGCCTAACAGCCGCTGTTGCACTTTGTGCTGCAAGCAAAGTGCATTCAATGCTTGGAGTTGAAAGGGCAGTAGTAGTTTCTATCACATCTATCCCAGTGTTTTAACCCAAGTCACATTGATTCAAGTTAAGTCTGTAAAGTGTTTCAGGAACCTGCAGTACTGGATGTTATGATCGTTGATCACGAGTTTTTGTCTTTGGTGGCATTAGTGGCATGGATGTTGGCTACTTGTAGCAGTGAACCAAAGTACCGCACTGTTCTAGTAAAACGCTTTATACATATCAGCCACTGTCAGCAACCAGGCTGCTGGCTAGTTGGCATGAGTAGCACATGTCATGTTTGACAATCCAGAATTATCCTGCTCACATTGTCAATTATCAGCAGGCTTTGATGGCGAGCAAATATGACTTATCTGTGACTTGTATGATATCGCTGTATACAGCCTAACCATTGAGTGCTTATGACTTGCTGGCACTTGATAAGTTGTGGCTTGGAGCTAGCAGTAGCTGCTCAGCGGTGATCAGGATGTGGAAGGTTGTTGAAGGTTATTGTTTGAAGGATGCCAAGAGCCAGGCAGAGGCCCTCGGCTTGCTTACTACATCAGCTTGTTATTTATCCACTTCTCCCTCTGCTGTGGATTCTGTGTTTGTTGCATTGAGGCGGCGAGACTGCTGCTCAGCAAGATGTACTGTGCTAAGGATCAGACAATGATGATGACAATGATGAGATTGTTTCAGAGCCTGTCAACAATTGCGTGGTGATTGTGAAGCTGTACTAGACGAGTCAGAGATGGTCAATAAAGGCAACCCCTACATCCATGTTGAACAGCAGCTGGTTCTCCATGGAAATCAGTGATGCAACTTCTCGTTAGCATGTATTGAGATTGCCGCTTCGAACACTAGCTCCCTCAGCCGCAGCGCTTTGGAATTCTTATGGGCAGCACATGATGCTTGTAGGTTTGAGGTTTGGAGTCAAAGCTTGGGTTGACTACGTTGCACTGCACAGGGTAACCTCATTGGCAATAAGAGAGGGTCAACATGAAGGAGTGACCTCGCCAGGCTAGCATCAGAGCACATTGTGCTTGTATCAAGTTTGGAGGCAAGATACAAGTCACAATATGTCACATACCGTAGCCTACGGTGCAGCGGTACACCTTGTACACCGTGCAAATCGCAAAGCCGCTTTGGCACCATAGCTGTGTCACCTCAACAACAGGACATTGGGCTTAGACAGTCTTGGTATGTCTCGTTTGTACATTCCATCTTGCTCAACTTTCTGCTGCACACAAGACCCAAAATTGCTTCAGTGACAGTGCTCAACCAGGGATCATCAGCTTCTGATGACATCTTGCTCAATACCTGAACAAGCGTAGCACAGCAAGGATACAGTATTCTGAATCCAGCGCAACGACAGCTGAGACACTAAGACCCCTTCACAATAGTAGTACCATAGAAAAAGCTTCAGGCCAGGCTGATAAACATGGGATACGACAAGCCTTAATTAAATCGGCTTTGGGAAGAAGTGTGTCTGGTAGCCACAACCTGATCTGCTTGACAAAGGCTGAAGTTGCAACCGACTCCACTGGTGACTGATATGACACAAGTCACAGAAACGATAACTGCTGACAGAGATGTTTGGTTATTTGTAAAATATCAGTGATGAAATGTGTTGGCGGCATATGCACTCATGCTCAATAATGCTGATACACAGCCAGCTGAGAGCTTGCAAAAATGGTCAACTTGTACACTGGATACTTTCTCAGAGGGACCAGCATTTGCTTGAAAAATAAACAGCCATGCATAATCACAACCCAGTTACAAGAGCTGGTACAGATTCAAGCAACAAGGCAAAGGGGCATTGACCAGTAGATGAGAACCATTCACAAAAGTTGACGCATGTAACGTCTGCTTATTGACCTGACCAATGACTGAACCCCTACACTCCTGGACTCCTGAACCCATTGAGGCTCTCAACGTGTATCCATCTACACATCCTTGAACTTCTCCAGTAATGCAGCAGCTGTCTCCTTGTAGATTGTTCTTGGGTAACCATGGTTGCCAGGCATGACTTTCATGCTGGTGTTGTTGCTAAGCGTGCGCAGATATGTCACATACAGGTTGGCATACACACACTTAGTGTCCATACAAGCAGCAATCTGGTTCTGACAAGCCATACTGTTTGGCAGATCGAAGACGTTGCAGCCATCTGGCATGCCGCCTTCCAGCGTCTTCTCAGCTGGCAAGAGCAAAACTGGCTTGGGAGTGATGTCAGGCCATGCTGTGCCTCGCCACCTGTTCTGCCTGGTTCCGTTTGACTGCTCATATGCCAGGTCAGCCAGAAGGTCGGAAAGGTCAGTTACCCCATGCACCGACTCTCTGATGCCAATATACTGCGAATGCCACTCCTTGTTGTTTCCTGCAGAAAACACAAGCACCAGCGGGTAAGTTGCGGAGTAGGGCCTTGTACGATGCTCAGTGAGTGTTGCATGGGCTATGCCAAGCCACCCTTGATCCACTTTCCACGGCACACTCACCATAGGCCGCAAGCGCCTCGCCCTTGTAAGGATAGTTGTCATTTGAGGTTGCAATGAACCTTGCCCATCCGAGCGGACTTATGGCACGAACAACGTCCACAAGGGCACCACGTTCCGCTGTCAAGTAATTGAGCTCAGGGCGATAAGCCTGGCGACCACTTGGGAGGGTTACGTTGACATACCTATCAGACATACTGCAGAGCCGAGATTGGCAGCAGCAAACCGTTTAAACTTCAGACCTTGTCATGCAAATGACCACCTTTTTTCCGGAGGTGCCAAGAGTGTCAGTGCTGATGAGAAGTACATGATCCACAGTGTAATGCTTACACTGCAATCCTTGCCAGCATGTACTACATACAGCAGTGTATGTTAGCATGGTACAACGTATGAAAGTGTCATCTGGCAAACCAACTTACGTGTATGCAAGCGAGATGGCAACATTGTCATG
Source organism: Scenedesmus sp. KT-U (assembly GCA_029853055.1). NCBI lineage: Eukaryota > Viridiplantae > Chlorophyta > Chlorophyceae > Sphaeropleales > Scenedesmaceae > Scenedesmus > Scenedesmus sp. KT-U. The sequence continues at coordinate 7,635 of JARWLF010001133.1, read as the reverse complement.
GAATCGAGCAAAGCAACACCGCTGACATTCTGTGGGTGGTACCCATGGAACAACATGGCCAGCTGGCCACCTCTGCTGTGTCCTGCCACAATATAAGGACCAGTCTCGCCTGCAGCAGCAGTAAGTCATCTTCGAGTTACACCCTGATGCTTACCACACCTGTTACATGACTCATGCGACAACAGCACACATGACGAGTTCGACAGTAAGTTACCGTGCAGGTCTCTGCAGTTTGTTTCACAATCTTCATAAGACAGACATGCGCCACCGCTGACGATGCCATCGGCAGTGCTGACTCAGTGTCTGCCAGTGGCACTGACTATCCACAGTCTGTGCTGCAGGTGAGCACTGCACCTACCTGCAGCCTTGAGTGTGTTGTACAGGACCTTGGTATCCTGATCAGCTGAGCCATACAAGAAGGCATCATCACTCCAACCATAACCAAGCCTGCATGACATGATGAGCAAACTTGACTGGTCAAAGCTCACACAGTGTTGCCTTCACTGTGCACAGGCCCTGTGACCAAAAGCATGCCAAAGACAATATGTTCATGACTGCTGCTGCTATGCTTGCACTGCTGTTGTTACACTTTGTGGTGACCACTTGGCCAGCCGCCGTTGAAAGTTTTTGATGGATCGGAGTAGCTACTGCAACCCACAGGTGCAGTTCCAGATATAGACATCCAAAAGCTAGACGAACACATGATGCCTGTGAGGACTCAGTCACTGAACATGATGCAAGGATACGCATCAGAACCTAGCAGCGGCCTACCTGTCATACCAACATGCCCTGCGACCTGCAGCAGCCAGTTCATCAACTATTCCTGCATATGTAACGCCAGGAGCACCACCACCAGCCTCCAAGATGAATGTGCTGAGTCCTGTGTCTGTTGGACCCTTACAAACCATGTGTATGTTTGGTTTGTAGTTGCTGCCATTCTCAAGGTCTATTCTGTACAACTTGCCCATCGCAGGGTAGATGCGCTGGTCATTAACAAGCCATGCAGCTTGAAGAGCCAAGAAAAAGCCCTGCAGGGGGTCAAAAGGCAGTCCAGAAGGGATCAGATGGGTGACGATTGCTAGATCTTCTTGCTGCTGCACCAGGACTGTGTCCAATTGCGCTGTACATGCAGACTTACGGACAAGAACCGAAAGACATGCCTTTGGCACCTAATGCATGAACCTGTCTCCGAACAAGACTGTCTTGGTGAAGCAGCTTACCAGGAAAGAGAGCCAGAACATGCTGCTCCAGCCACAGAAAGCCCAAAAGTCAAACCAACATCTGCGCCAGGCAGCCGGGCTGCATGTCTTGGGCTTTGCAGCATTGGCCTCCACATCACCACCTTCCACAGCAGTCTCAGATTGGCCTCTGCGCATGATGGCGCGGTGCGTGAGGACAGCTGTTGTCATGACTCCAATAGGGGGTAGCCACAGGAAAGCCCAGGCATACTGGCTGATGAGCTCTCGGTAGTGCATGCCGATCAGCAGGATGAGGGCGCAAGCAAACATCCATGTGATGTACCAGCACCAGGCGTAGAAGCGTGCTGGGCGTGCTGTGGTGAGCCGTGGGTTGAGCAGTAAGGCCACTGCTTGGGCTGTGAGCACCCAGGTGAGACCATTGATCCAAACGCCAGTGTAGAAGTTTCCTGTGGCACATCAAGCAGATGCAGTGTTGGTGTTTTTCATGCAGGTGCTTTGCCAGTTGCAGTACTGCATAGGATGAATTCCGCAAAGTATACATGCAGGATGCTTAGACCGTCCAAGAGGCTGTTCAAGCAACTATCTTCTAAAGCATGATAGTGGGTGTAAGCAGAAGCTGCACACCCACCATATGGTACACCCTCTGCATAGCTGAACACGAAGGACTAGAGGGCAAACAGCACAGAACAAGGCAGGATGAGATGACGATGAGTTCAAATGACCTTCTGCAAATGTCGTCATACACACCACATGCGACCCTGTACATGCTTTTGATTGATGCAGTACCTCATCACCCACCCCAAGGCAGGTACATCAACTGCAGCTGGCTGTAGCTGGCATGCATGGCTTGACATCTAGCACAAAAGGGCCCATGTATTCCTGTTGCGATACATATCGCAAGACAGCACTTCTGCATGCAACATGCGCATGCCGTGTGCACACGAAACGCACCAGTATGCAGCCCCAAACAGCAAGAGCGACGTTGATGGCAAGCAGCGCTAGCACACTCAGCAATGTAGCTTTGGACCATGAGAGCGATTGCAGGATGTCAGCAATAGGCCTTTTCTGCTTTTCATCGTCTTGACTCATGTTGAGCGAGGGCTGCATCACGACTGCAGCTTGCCTCGACACAGTCAAACACAGGAGATTGAGGACTTGAAGCACTTTCTGGATTGTTCAATACCAAGCAACAATCAAGCACCTATAGGTGTTCGGAAGTGGTCATATGGAACTCAAACGGCCCCTTACGCTTGAGGAGCTCTCAAGATCCGGGACCTGGTATCGCGTACACTGACTGCCGAAACCCAACCATCCTACGCAAACCTAGACCCACTTCCATGAGATTTCAACTCAAGAGAAAGCCTTTGCAAATGGTGTCGTACGCAAGCAATGTACCGTCTGAAACAACCAAACTGCCACGCAACTGCTACATGTACAGCCTGCGCAGGCTCGACAGCCTTGCTTCAACGATCAGTTTGTATAAATACACTGTTAGGATTCAGCTGGACGAGTCACCGATGATTTCAGCTGTTTGCTGCTGTTCGGATGCAGGTACTTACTTTAAACAGAATTCAGGTCAGTCAAAGAATGTCCCCGTGTCTCCACTACGCAAGGTACGTGTGCAGAGCAACACTTTCCTGTAAATTTCCAGACTGTACAACCTGACTTTGACACCGGTGGTCATGCAATACCCTGCAGCCACACTTCAAGTTGGCTTGATCGTCATACAAGCCTGTCACTGACTGGCTGTTTTTGTCAGTTATGAGCCAGAGCCGGAGTTCTTTGCCGCCCGCAATACGAGCACTATCTCCGACAAACACCATTACCACTACCACTACCAGTTTCACAAAGTGAGGACATAATCAAGAATGTATCCTGATCTGTAGTCCGAGGAGTAGTAGTAGTAGTAGTAGTAGTAGTAGTAGTAGTAGTAGTAGTAGTAGTAGTAGTAGTAGTAGTTACCCTCTCGAGGCCCTTGGCATGTTGAACAGAGCAGACAGCATGCGAAGTGATATACCGAGAGCCTTGTTCATATGCAGAGTGTACCATCCCGTGCAGTCTTCCAACAAGACTCCTTCCCTGCCTGGAAACCCATCACTACAAAATGATGAAGGCCATCAACAAACCGATGAAGCTGTATCATATGCTCTACTTCAGGGTTCCTGGAGAGGTACACACTCTCATCCCACTCATGCTGCTGCTGAATTCTCAGTTTCATGAACATGTACAAGGCATAATCAGGCCTAGACGATGGCTTGGACTCCAAAGGACGACTTAGCACCACCCCACCAACAGCAACACTACCAGTCTCGGACTCACAACTCGCACCAGTGTTGGTATCTGCTTTGCTTGCACCCTCTGCACACTGTTGTGCCTTGGTTGTCTGCATGCTCGTCAACATTGTCATGCTGCTGTGTACTGCTGCAACATACTCCGAGTCAAATGGGATAGGATCCAGGGTACAATGCCGTGCAATGTCATAGCTGGTGTTCACAAGACGATACCAGGGTGGTATGCTCTGCTCTGATTTTGCTACAAACTCCTCCATCGACCTGGTGTAGTAATGCAGGAGATCAACATCATACTGCGGTAAAGCAGACCTGAAAACCTCATCATCTACTGACAATGCTTGACTGTCACTCTGACTTCTGGCAGTACCACTGGCAGACAACCAGGCTGGTTTCAAGCCAGCCAACCGTGACGAATCATCTTGAACATTCTTCGCTGAGCATTCCGCTGTGTGTGGAGGCTCCAGAATAGCTGCATCTGGTCTAAACAGCAGCTTAGCAAGCTTGTGTGTCATACAGAACCTGGGATAAGCCTCCATCAACAGCCTACTGTCTCTGAGAATACGGTGTTCGCCATACGCCATCCTCCATGGCAGAGATAAGGCACAGGTGCTATTGACGGCTCGCTGCTGCTCAACGTCTGAAAGGAACTTGCTGAGAATGCCGACCGAGGTGGGTTGCTGTGAACCTGCATCTGCCTGTGATCTGGGTCTGGACTGTGATGGTTTACCGTCCACTTTCCTGCTGATATGGATACACTCATCTGCAAACACACATGATTAAAGGCCGAGAATCTCAACCTGTTGACCACTGAACCCTAGCAGGCTAGCGATGAATGTATGACTCATGCATGGGATGCAGCATGCGTCAGGAACATGACTGTACCACTGAATTCGGCTCTGGGATGAAGCAGGTTGACCCCAGCTGCTGCTACACCTCTCGTATACACTGTACACAGTGCTGTGCAGCATGCTTGAGGGTGAATGCTGTGACATATGCAGGAAGAGGTTGATGAACAAACATTGCAGGCCAGGCAAGCCTCACCAAACATGCTGAGACAAGTCATCTAGCAGCACAGCAGCACCACAACTTGGCTGGTGTAAGCCTTACACCGCAGCATGATGCTATGGCAGCTGACTTGCACTGCTGGCAGCTGTTGTTGTACTATGATGCATACATCAAGGACATACCTGTGTCCAACGAGGCCATCCAATCGGCATCATGCCCAAACCTCTCGACGCAGTCAGACACATGCTGGTTCTTCAGGGGCTCTGGCAGCAGACCTGCAGATCAGCATGGCAGAGCAGACCATCGATTGTATGGTGGGTACCACAGGGCCATTGCCAAAGACCGACTCATCAGTGCTTTAAATTCACCTCAAAAAACATGGTGATGCAGGCTGCAAATGTACATCTCCAGCATGGGCGCACTACTGGTGTGCATACAGCAGATCATGGCACAATACTGCGTAAAGAAAGACCAGATGCCATCTTGCTAGTACATAACTTATGACGTGACGTCCTCAAGCCTCAGGCCAGAGGCTCTAGCGCTTTGTAACACAGCATCATCATCAAGCAATGAGTGCTTGTTATACTGTCACCAGGTTCACTGACGAGCCAGGTTGTCCCAGTTATCGACCGCATTGAATGTGAAACATGGCACAGACCGTCTTGTTTGCAAGTGCCGGCAGAGCTGCATCGTCTGAGGATCATGGCTGTCTTTCACCTGTATGATTCTGGTAGAAAGGAATGTGCGTAACGAGCCCTCCTTGTACAAAAGGCTCCAGCAGATCTGTTATGTTATGATCTTGCCCTTGTGACACCTTGTTATTGTCATACACCACGATGTGACAAAACCCCAGCAGCAGATGCCGCACTAGGAACTCCCTTAAGTGAGCGTCGTTCCTCGTGATCGTGCACATAACACTGCGGTAGCGTCTTCCGTGCGTAGATCGACCACAGTCAATCTTGCCACGAGTGTATCGTATGCTCTGCGCAGTTGACAAGATTCTATGTGTGTCCCTCATGCCTTGCATCACTATTGTGTTGTGCATGTCATGCATGCAAACCTCACTCTGTCTCAACCCACTTACGTGTATCAAGAAAATGCACAATATGTGAGTGGTACTATCTAGGGTTAGGGCCTTAACCCTAAGCCTCCCAATGCACAACAGCAGTACACTGTACATCGGATGTTGACTGTCATCATCTGTAGATGATCTACTGCTGTCGGGATCATGATGAGTAGCTCCTGTTGCTGGCCTGAGTGGGACCATTACCTGGATGATGCCTCCCTGATTGCCGTCTTGATCATACCTCAAACCTCTTGCAACAGCTGTTCTGCCCAAGCTGCCGACGGAAGCACCGCTGTCCGAGTAGCCGATGCCACCGCAAAATATGCTGATCAGTGCTGTTACAGCCAGACTTGTGCACAACAACGCCAACGGTCGTCTCCAACAGTACATTTTGGACAAGTACGTTCTTCTACCGTTTTGTGACAAGAGGTTGATTGCTGCTGCGGCTGGCATCATCACTGGAGGTGCTTTCGGTGCTGCTGTGACAGTGGATGACCCTTTCGAGAAACTTCGCGACAGTGCATCCGTCGTTCCTTACAGCTGATACTGGTCACCATCGCAAAGCAAACAATGCATCGAGGTCTTGGGGCTTCGACCCCTGGGTTTGTGCCATGCGGACTCATAGTCTTCAGCCGAGTGATGTACTCCGAGGTTCCGCCGGCGGTTGTCATGCGACTGGTGAAGATACAGGTTGTACTGCGGGTGCAGCCACAGTGGCCTCGACTCCCTCCCGTATGATATATCAAAAAAGAGGGTGGTAAGGAGGATTCCCGTGGGTGGGGTGCGTGGCACCCTGACACAGTGTGCAGCACCGCTTACTTGCTGTTGTACTGCAAACAGTTGCCACTGCAATTCTGAAACGCATGCGGTATCGCCAAGGGACACAGAGCTTGCAGGCGGCAAGTAACCAAAGAGAGACAAGTTGGAGGGGAGGGGTGGGTGGGAGGTATACGCGCATAGAATGTCCGCTGCAGAAGCTCGACAATACATGTGTGCATCGAGCTTGCTGCACCAGCTCGCGCTGCGGCCTCTTGTTGGGCGTGGCCGGAGTGTGTGTCACTACTTGTTGAGCGACGCGCCTGTTCAGGTCCGCGCAGCGATGCCACATTTGTCTGGGCAAAGCCTATGGGGTCAATGGCATCGCGGAGCCCCCTGCGGGACCCGCGCAGCCACCGTGCTACAGCAGCAGCAGCAGCAGCAGCGGCAGTGCCGTCGTCAAGAGCACCGTGCCAGTGGCAATCGTGATTCTCACAACAAGACGCAGCATCACACGAATGACCAGAGTATAACCGTTTCCAAGATGTGAATCTGTTACAGAGCCAATAGCCTGCCCACGCGTTCCTTCCGCTTTCAAAGCGTATCTTTATATATAATACATACACCATCACCAAGCCGGGCTCTCTAAGCATGCACTACGAGCCCTACTCCGTCGTCCGTTGCTCCGTCCTGCCCTACCTCCGTAAAGGCCAGCGTTGAAGCATGCGTTCCTCCGTTGACGCTAACATCCTTCATCAGCTGCTGCTCCACCTTTACTGCTTCGTCTACAACTGCACTCTGACCAGGCACACCACCCGTGACGGCAGCAGCAGCAGCTACAGCTGCAGCCGCAGCAGGAGCCGCCAAGCATGGAGCATGGAAGAGCTGACCGGACCATGCCTTGATTATTGTCAATGACACCACAATCAGCCAGAGACACACATGTAAACATACTGCTATGGCACCCAAGACAGTAAACGTGTGGGAGTTCGTCACATGGCCAAGCTGAATCGTAGCACCTGCAGAATAACAAGACAAACAGCAGCAACAAACTGCTGGTCCCCTGCACAAGCATAGATCATACAAGCCAGGAAACATAGCAAATACAATCTCGTTTAGAGCCATGCTGTTGATAACTATCAAGCAAGTTTCAGGCAATTTCCAGCACTAAAGTCGTACCTGTATACACCCCCAAGGGAAAAACAGACCCCCACCATCCCAGATTGAATGGTATTCCCTGCCGCATTGCAGCACTGACACTACAGATCGCCAGCAGCAGCCACCAGGTAGCGTAGCCCCACAGTAGCACTGCTACGGC
>JARWLF010001132.1:0-11272 GCA_029853055.1 Scenedesmus sp. KT-U | reverse complement strand
GCACCTAGCGGTCGACCACCTCGGATACTGCTGCTGAGGTTGGGACGAGCTGCAGTGGGAGTACTACCTACTGCTGCTACTGTGCCTGTACTGCTGCCAGCTTGTGGCTCTGGTTCTCCTTCAGCACTTCCAGCAGCAGCAGTAGCAGCAGTGGGGTTCTTTGCTGGCTGACGTCCTCGCTTGCTTCCACTGGCAGCAGCAGCAGCGGCAGCAGGTGTTTTGCTTAGCTTATGCTTTGTTGTCTTCCTGTGTACACTGTAGCTGCTCTCATGCTCCTCGTCATCATCATCAGCTTCACCACTGCTGCTGTCACTGCTGTTTGCCTTCCAGCTGTCACTGCTGGTGCCTGACTCATCTGGGGGTAAAGATGAGTCATCGTCGTCATCAGCTGATGAGTCACCTCTGATTGTAGGCTTCTTCTTCTTGCTAACCTGCTTTACTTTCCTTGTTACACCCTTATCACTACCACCTGCTGCTGTTGCACCTGCTGCTGCACTGCCAGCTGTAGACCTGCTGAGCTTGCTCTTTTTCCTCTGATCTTGTTGCTGCTGCTGCTGCTGCATCAGTGTGTGTTGCTCCAGTAGTGCTGCTGTGTTGCCTGTTGCCTCAGCCTCTCCTACTGCTGCTAGCAGGTCCAACCCTGCACTGGGGCTGTGGATGAGCGGCTTCACATTGATAGCTAACTGCTGCTGCTGCTGCTGTGGTTTGGGTTTACTGCGCAGTCTCCTAGCAGAGCTCAAGCTGTCTGCCTTGGTCTGTGACTGTTTGCTGCCAGTGGCCTTGCGCTTGTTTGGCAACTTGGCGGGACGAATGTCGCCAGCATTGGCATCACTGCCTGCTGCTGCTGCTGCTGCTGGTGGTAATGTTGGTGCGGGTGGTGCATCTTCAACATCGTCACCAAGTTCAGCCGCTGCTGCTGCTGCCGCCACAAGTCTACTTAGATTCTCATGGCTTCTGATCCTCTTCTTGGCTTGATTACCCTGATGCTGCTGCTGTGGTCCCTGCTCAGGCTGCTTGCTGATACCCTCTACTGCTGCTGCTGCTGCTGTTGTTGTTGCTGCTGTTGTTGTCTTGTTGAGTGCGTGCAATGGTGTTGTGAGCTGCTGCTGCTGCTGCTTCCTCCTGACATCTGCATTCCTTGCCGCTGCTCTCTTTGGCCTGAGTCTGATGTGATGAGGTGAACCGGGGTCAATGAAGTACGACTGCAGGATGAGGTTGCTGGTGTCAGGGGTGGTGGTAGTGGCAGCAGCAGCAGGAGGAGACGGAGCAGCAGCGGCGGCAGCAGCAGGAGGTGGAGAAGATGGTGACAAAATGCCCTTGAGACCAGCATCACCACCACCACCACCACTGCTACCAGCACTATGATGAGCAGCAGCAGCAGCGGGGTTGGATGACCTATCACCACCGTCACCAGCCACTGCTGCTGCTGCTGCTCCTTCTGCTGTTGCAGAGTCACCCGCGCTATGCTGTTCTGCAACTGCTGCTGGGTCGTTTGCAGACTTATTGACTTGAGGAGCCTCATTGGCAACAGCTGTCTTGACCTCTGCGACTGCAGCCTTTGCTGATGATGATGACTTATCTGCTTTGCTTGCATCCAGCTCTAAGGCATCGACTGCTGCTGTAGTAAGTACCTTGGACGTGTGGGTTGAGGTGTGCTGTGTGCCAACATGCTGTGCTGCTCTGTGAATTCCGGGTGACAGGACACTGGCAGCAGCTGCAGCAGCAGTGATTCTTCTCCTTCTTCTAGCAGCAGCAGGGGGAGCAGCAGCAGCCACTGACGGAGTGACTAATGCTGAGGGTGTGGTCGTAGGTGGTGATGACAGGGCTGCGGCTGCTGCTGCTGGTGGTGGTGGTGGTGGTGGTGGTGAGGGCTGACTACTTGCTGCTGTCTTGCTGGTTGGAGCTGCTTGTCGAGCATCAGGCTGTGCTGCTGACACTGCTGATGGTATAACAGCAGCAGCAGGTGATAATTTTGTGTTCCTACTGCTGCTGCTCTTCCTCTTACGTCTGTTAGTGAGGGTAGACACCTGGAAGCTTGGTGCTGCTGCTGCTGCTGGCGGTGGTGCTAGTGCTAGACCACTATCATGTGCCACCTTATCCTCAATCACACCATCAACCAGCTGTTCCTTCTTTCCCTCATCCTGCTGCTGCTGCTGCTGCTGATGTGCCCCAGATAGCTGCTTCAGTTCCAACCTATCCTTGCGCTGCCTCAGGATGTCATCAGGCAACGAGAACGGCTGCTGCTGCACTGCCATTGCTGCCAGGATATCAGAGGGTGCTGCAGACCACCAGGCAGCTGCAACATTAGAGAGGTGACCAACTGGTGACGGACTGCTGCTGCTGCCACCACTGCTGCTGTTGCTGTTTCTGCTGCTGTAACGCAGTGCCTTACGTGTGCTGGTCGTCTGAACCTTGGGAGCTGGCTGTGCTGGAGTCTGATGGGCATCTGCTGCTGCTGCTGCTGTAGTGGCTGCAGCAGCAGCAGCACCAGATGGTGTTTCTGGCAGGGGTATAACAGTATCAAGGTGCTCAGGAGGCTGCCTGCTGCTGCTGCTGCCACCAGCACCATGAGCACCGCCATTGACTGCTCCTGGTGGCTCAGTGCCGGTTGTCACCTTCTCCCTGACAGTTATTGATCCCTTGCCAGCACCCTGCTCCCCTGCTGCTGCTGCTGTTGTTGCTTGTCTGCAGCTCGAGCCCAGATCACCACCAGCAGCACCATCAGTGGCAGCAGCAGCAGCCTGATCACTGCTTGCTGCTGCTGACCTCCTCAGCAGGTGTGATGGACTTGGTGGTTGATGACTCAGCACAGACCTTGACTGATCAGCTGACCGGTCACTAACAACATCATCATTGCTGGGAGCCTGGTCTACCTGCTTGTCCCCCTCATCTGCTGCCGTGACTGGTGCAGCTCTGACGGTGGCTACAGATGCTGCTGCTGCTGCTGCTGCATGTTCTGCTGATACTGGTGTAGTACAAGCTGCTGAGTGAGATGGAGGTTCAAGTGATGCTGCTGCTGCTGCCTTGACACCGTTATCACTCCCCTTCTGCTGCTGCTGCTGCTGCTGTTGTTCTGCAATCGGGTGGAAGGCATCCTGCTGCTGCTGTTGTGGCCGCTGCTTGGACTGTGATGCATGGGCAGCAGCAGCATCAGGTCTCCTGAGTGCCTTACGCTTGCTGTGACTCTTCTTCTTGCTCCTGAGCACAGGTCTCTTGTTCACAGCATTCACTGCTGCTGCTGCTGCTGCTGCTGGGAGTGCATCTGAGGGGTGGGCAGCAGGAGGTACCAACAATTCTGATGGTTGTGGTGGCTGTGCCGCCAACATGGTGTGCTGAACAGCTGCTGGTGGTGGAGCTTGTGGTTGCAGGGGGGTTTTGCTGTGGCTTGCACTTGGACTATTCTGCTGTTTGCTGGCTGGTCCCACTTCTGCTGTTGCTGGTAGTGGAGCTGCTACATTGTTGTCAGCTGCTGTGAGCCCCATCAGCAACTCTGCACCCATCACCAGCTCACCTCCACTGCTGCCAGCAGCACCAGCAGTACCAGCAGCACCAGCAGTAGCAGCAGCAGCAGGGGCTAGTACATCTGCAGCAATACCAACATGCACAGTAGGCACCTCTGGAGCAGAACTGACTTGCTGCATCTCTCCTGGTGCCACTGCTGCTGATGTTGCTTTGTTGGCAGCAGTAGACTGCTCGGGTTTAGGCAGAGCCAGCAGCTTGTGCAGCAGATCAGTCGTCGCATCAGGCGCTGCTGCTGCTGTACTGGCTAGATAGTTCTTATTGCTCTGCTGCTGCTGTTGTTGTTGTTGTTCCTTCCGCTGCTGTTCCAATGCTGTGACCCAGCTGTCATCCAGCTGTGATGGAGACAGCAGGCTGTTGAGAGGGTTATGTGTTATTAACATGTCAGGTGACAACAGAACATCTGAATGTAACAACAGCCAGAAAACAAGCAGACAAGCAGCAGCAAAGGATGATTATGATGAACCACACACAAGAGAGCAGCAGCTACTGTCTGCTCCTACTGTTGTACCATGGATTACCGTTATGATAGCACAACAAGCATTTTAGACATTTGATTAAACCATGTGGCACTGCTGTACACCATGTGCGGTCAATGAGCAATCAGTACTTTGTCAGCACAGTGCAGGTTGTGCAATGTTACTGCTTGATAGTGTGGTTGTGGGTCCGTCAACACAAGCTGATCAGCTGCTTGTCAACCTCAGCTTCTTGTCAACCAGCATCTGACAGACAAACAACCACAGGCAGCAGCTACCAGTGACCAATAGTTGTGGTAGTGGTGGTGGTTACAGTACTTCATTGACAAGCTTAGCTTGTGGCAATAAGGCAGTAGCACCACGGACTTGTTGACTTTGTGTCTCACCTGCAGCTGCAGGTCGCCTTATGCCTCTGCCACTGCTGTCCCTTGCTGTCATAGCTGGAGGTGACACTGCTGCTGCTGCTGCTGCTGTAGGGAGATCAACCCTCAGACTGGCAGGCTCTGGGAGACAAACGCTGGGACCAGCAGCAGCAGCAGCAGCAGCACCGACATCTGTCTGACCTGAACTCAACCGAGCAATCAAACCCTGAAACATCACACTCATATCAAGAGACCCACAGGGACCTGCTGCTGCTGTGGGAGTGTCAAACACTGCCGTTGCTGCCCTACTTGCTGCTGGTGTAACTGCCCATGCTGCCGGGCTGCTCAAGCCAGCCATCATGCTGTCAGCTCTACTGGGGGTCTTAAACCCTGACTGAGATCTGACGTTATAACCAGATAGTAACATGTTTGCATTATCATCACCCACCGCTGCTGCTGCTGGTGTTGTCAGTGGTTTGAACAGCGGTACTGCACTAGGCGCCTGAGGGGTTTTGAACAGTGCATCAGGGCTGTGTAGCCTGGCAGCACCCCTTTGACTGCTGCCAAACCTGCTGCTGTAGCTACCCGGTGGAGTGAACAGACCTGACAAGCCTGATGAACCTGGCAATGCACCTCCAGCAGCAGTGTGCATTGCATTAATTGTTGTTCTCTTAGGTGTGCTGGCCAGGGCATCTAGCAGGGGCAGCTGCTGAGATAAGATTGAATCCTGTCGACCAGGGAACATGTTTCCTGGCAGTCTCAGGAGCCCTAGACCCCCAGCAGCAGTGTGATCAGCAAGATCATCATCCATGATGGCAGCAGCAGCAGCAGCAGCGTGTGCCATCAGATCTGTTGATTGATCCAGATCTCCGTATGCTGATGGGCTGGTCAGGGGCAGGCTGCTGCTGCCACGAAACAGTCTCATAGGGCTTGAGACAGGGTAGCCAGCTAGAATAGGGGATGAGGAATATGTGTTAGCATTACTAACCATAGCAGCAGCAGCAGCAGTAGAGTGGCGCTGTGCTGAGGATTCAAGTGGTCCTGCTTCTGATGTCAAGTCTGATGATAGCAGCTGTGAAGGATGGTCCAGTGGCTGTGTCTGAGATGCTGCTGCTGATGATCCTGCAAGCAGTGCAACTGCTGCCGCCGCTGTTGATGTAGTACTGGAAGGCCATGTGCCATCACCACCAGCAGCAGCAGCAGTAGTACCTCTGGTCTGTGGTGTACTGTGTGCTGGTGTTGGTGCTGGCATCAGCACATGAGCAGCAGCAGCCATTGAGGGTATTGGTGAGTTTGCTACTGATGGTGCAGGGCTTGTTGTCCCGGCAAACGAATACAATCCTGGGCTCAACAGTTTGCGTGCACACGATGACTGCTGCTGCTTCTGTGCGCTACTGTTAGCTACTCCTGACACAGGCACTGGTATCTGCTGCTGCTGCTGCTGCATGTGCAGAAGTGCATTGTAGTGTTGCTGCTCTACCAGGGCTTGCTGCTCAGGAGCTAAAGCTAAAGCACGCTGGTGGTCTCCTGCTGCTGCTGATGATCCACCTCCTGCTGCTGCTGCTGCTGCCCTGTCTGCTGCTGCTTCTGCCTCCAAGACCCACATCACATCCTGCAGGCCGTACTGCTGAGCCTTGGACACAGCTTGGCCCAGATCATTCACAGCAGCAGCAGCTTCAAAATGCTGCAGGGCCTGCTGCTGCTGGCAGTGATGCTGATATGCTGCCTGCGCTGCAGCTGTCTCAGATTGAAATGTGGCAGCAGCAGTGTCACTGGTAGCAACAGGCACAGGCTGATCTTCCAGTTTGACTGTTACCGTAGCAGGCTGCGCTGTGGCCCACTGCTGAAATAGACCAGTAAGACATCTGGTGGCACGACGCTTCTTATGCTTGCGCTGCTGCTGCTGCTGCTGATCACTCTCATAATGCATTCCGTCATTACCAGCATGTCCGCCAACATTGCGCTGATCAAGCTGAGAATCAGGGTCTAGCGCTGCTGCTGTTGTTGCTGCCACAGAGCTGTTGAGCTGCAAGGGTACCGCTGATGGTGCTGCAGGGTGTGATGAACCCGCCATGTTGCTGATATACAGTGGTGTTAGAGAGACAATATTGCTAGGTAGACTGACAGCTTGGGCTGTTGGAAAAGCTGCAGCTGATGATATTGTAAGCACAGCGCCACCAGTGGCCGCAACAGGGTATTGCTGACTCATGTCTACTGCTGCTACTGCTGCCTGTGCTGCTGATACACTTGCATTATGATGGTCTACTGCTGCTACTGCTGCCTGTGCTGCTGGCCATGTTACACTGCCAGGTGTGATGGCTAACAGTGTTGATGCTGACTCAGCAGTGTCAGTGGGGGGGTCAGGGATCTGAACAGTCAGCAGTGGGGCACCTGGACGAAGCAGTAGCTGGTGCAGGGATGCACCTGGACGTGCTGCTGCTGCTGCTGCTGTAGTGTTTGCTGGGATGATGCTAGTGGCTTGTGGTGTGGGGGTGTCTTGATCAGGCTGCAGGAGATGATCACCTAAAGCTGCAATGCCAAGTGCAGGAGTGTCTACTGGCCATGTGGCACTGGTCCTGGTTGCCTGTAGCTCATCTAAACGAGTTGCTGATGTTGCTGCCTGATGATCCTGCCTACGGAAGAATTCTGCTGCTTCTGCTGGAAGCACTGCTGTGCGAGTATCCTGCAGGACATGCCAGGTACCTGGTCTACTGCTCTGATCACCATACCCACCCTGCTGATATACCGGCACCATGATCATCATGGAATCAGATAGTAGTGTTCTGTGTTGTCCTGCAGGGTGCTGCTGCTGTACTGCTGTCATGGTGTGGGGTAGTGATGGTGGGGTGAGGCTGGGAAGGTTGTGCAGGGGGCTCGGGTCAGCAGGTGCAGAAGAAGGGCTTGCGAATGCCACTGCAGCAGTAACTGAGAGGGAATCCATCCAGAAATTACGTGATCTTGCGGGGAAGTCTCGTGTTGTAGGCCAGGAGGCTTGATCTTGTCCTGGCTGCTGCTTCATTCCTTGCTACAGCAAGGAATAACGCGCGTGGGTCCGCAGGGCGGCTATCTTGTCTTGTAGACTGCAGATACAGCGAAAACAACGTATGAAGAAGTGTCAGATTGTCTACATGAAGGGGCAAGAGGTGTCCTGCAAGATCTAAGCTGTCTCGGTTTGCGCGTACACTTCTAGCACTAGCTCACAGTTGGAGGTGTAACTCATCGCAGGCACCTGATACATGATTAAGACGATGATCTGGAGCTCAGCACCTACCTGAAAGCGGTTGCGTGGAGATGGCAATCACAGTGCTAACCGGCAATAGTTCTGATGCCGCAAGTAAACAATATACTCGCACCACAGATAGCAGACACTTGTGTTACTTTCCATTATTACATGTTCTTTCTGCTGCTCCTGCACTTGCAAAGTGCAGCAACAGCATCGCAGCATGCTTGTGGCGGGGTTTGCGGGATATGACGAAAGCACGGCTCCCGTGAGCCACTGCACACGCAACACCGTTACTTATGATGCTTGCGTCTAAACATGTCAAACTGCTAGCTACTGCTGGTCTACTGAGTGGACGCAGCGGCCTTATCTGCCATGCGGTGCAAGTGCATACACGACGAGGCACTGCAAGCTGTCTACATGGCCGCGTTGAGATGAACGGATACATACCATTGTTCTGTATAGAGTTGCATGCGTGCAAACGTTCCATCTGCTGGTTCCGAGTTGGGCAGTACAGATCCAAGGATTGAGACTGTCCTCTGAGTGCGCGGGCTGCTGCATCCGGCTACCTACGACAGACGTAACCCTGGGACATCATTGTTCTACGAGTGATTATTGTGTGCTAGATGGGGTCTGCTGTGAGCTACATGTTCATGAGAGCGGCATGCACGATGTGCTATCTACTGCAGCAGTCCAGGCAGTCTGCCAGAAGCGATACGATGAACAACTGTGCAGTGCATGCATTCGTCCAACAATACAACAGTACACAGTTACATCAAGCTCACGCTTCTGGCCTCTACTCTTGTCTGTTGGAAGCAGCAGCATGCACTGCCCTGCTTCTCCAGTGCCATGTCAGCTGTGATGCATGCCGCATGTGAAAGCGAGAGACACTTCAGAGGTTTGCTAGGTCAAGCGCCTCAAGCTCTGCAAGTAAGACCTTTAGCTTGACCCTTGGGCCGGATTTCAGTGAAGGCGAGCTGCTGCTGCTGCTGCTACTACTGCATATTGTGGCCAGCAGTTATGCAGCAGAACAACAGTGCATAGGACAGTGTGTTATGACCTTTTCCTCTCCAAATACGTGCTGTTCGTTGCTGTGTCAGTATTCCAAGGTCAAGGTACTCTGCTGCGTTTGATAGGAAAAAGCCAACCCACAGTGAGCGACAGGTCGTAGGCTTGCGCCAACGGCAAACCCCTTGCATTCGGTACAAGTGTGTTCGTGACCATCGCCTGCCTAGTAGGCACTGCATCTGAGATCCAAAGGGTCTGCAAGCCATAGAGCTGCCATCGGAGTCATGCAAGCAATGTTGCACACTGCCCATCAATGCAACGCTCAAAGTGAGTGCTGGACAGTTTACTTGCACACACTAGTCTGCGTCTGATTGGCTATCGCAGGCTCCTGCTTGCATCGTCCGTCTGAACGTCACATACTGCTTCAATGAAAAGCTGCATCACTGGTCTATAACCCAGCCTTTGGAGCCGTCGCCGATCAGTACAGCTGTTGGGATGCAAAATCAGGTTGTCCAGGCATACTCTGCAAACCATGGCCTGACGGTGCTTGTCTGTAGCAATAACCCAATCTAATTATCAGGCGGTAACTGAAAACGTTAGCATTCATGCTATGTGCCAGAATGCACGAGTGACCGCGCAGGCTGTACAGCGGCAGCACTCTGCTGTCTAAGTGCGATGAGCCTAGGGCATATTTCGGACGCCTGCCACCATACATAACAGTCATACACACAATCATGTGAAATGGTCAAATTCATGCAGCGTTCCTTCTGCATGATGCGCACTTGACATCACATTCTTGGTTTAGGGTGCGCAAGGTTATCGGCATGGGTCTCTGCCAACCGACAGGGAATGCTGCTGCCTGTTGTCTGCCAGAGACGTGATCAATACTGCCATATCTGTTATTGAAGCAACCCAAAGTTACGATCTAAGCAACTCGAGAAACGTCAGCAGTGGCGGGCCCAGGCCTCAAGAGTTTCTGCAGGAGTCAGAAGGGCGCTTGATATCAGAAACCACTATAGGGAACGTAAGAAACAAGGTACTTGGTACGTTGTCAGTTGGTCAGGCAGATATTACTGGTGGTCTGAATGTCGGGTGCTGATGACAGCAAGTTTCAAAGACGATCATGTTGTTCCTCAGCGACTGCCGCCGCTCATACGAGCTCAGCACCTTCTGTGTTTTGTGTCTGCAGGAGTCAACTCCCAGCAGCGGATCAGACGTCAATCAATGCAACCGTGGTCATTGACTGGGTGCTGGGGATGTAACAAGTGTCTTAGCCACGCTACAGCGCACTTCTGAAGCGGAAGACCCAGTAGTATGCAAAGTGCCTCCTTATCCACCACGCTGTTGCTGCAGACAGCTCCTTACCTACCTCTTGGACCATTCACCACAGCATTGACCGAGCAGGTTGACTGCAAGATGCCTGCAGCTCAGACCCTCTCTGCTCCACAGGAAACAGACAACGCCGCACAGCATCGACCGCACAAGGGCAGCAGGTGTGTGTATGGTCGCAAAGTCCACCAAGATATGCCGATTGCGCTGCCGCCTCTCCCTCCAGTGCTCACTGTGGCACCCAGCAGTAATCAGGTGACAGGATCACTACAAGACCCTCAGGCTGTTTCAACACCTGGCTCAGCTGACAGCAGCAGCACAGCCAAGTTGTCCAACGTAGCAATAGGCGCAACCAATGCCTCAGGACACACAACAGCAAAGCAAGGTCAGCTGCTGTCTACCAGTGGTGCAGGATGTTCAGCATCAGGTACAGGCAGCCCAGCGGAGCACACTGCTTCTGCTGGTCCAGCTGATAAGCTCTCTGCTGCATGTGTTGCCCAGCGGTTGTTACAGCGGTTGCGTTGTGCCCAAGAGTCAGTTGCGGGTGCAGGAGACCAAGTGGTACCAGTTGCTGCTGTGCTTGAGCGGCCCAAGCAGAAACATGCGACCGCAGCAGCACCAGCTGAGCAGCAAGGCGATGTACAGCATATTGCCTCTGAACGGGTGGCAGAAAAGGATGCAGCAGCAGCAGAAGTAGTGCCAGCCGCAGCAGATGTTGACTCACTTGTCCGGCCCCAGGGTGCAGTGTGTGACTCAGATGCATTGGAGGCAGCTGCTCAGCTGCTGTTACTGCACTCAGCAGCGGCAGAGGACTACCAGGAGTATGCTGGTGATGCTGCAACAGCTGGTGATCAGACACTGCACTATGAACAGCCTCATGCTACTGCTGTAGTAGACAATACTGCTGCAGTGGGTTGTGACTGTCAGCAGCTCAGGCACCAGCTGGCTGGCAGCGACCAGCAGCACCCACCCAGGCTTCAAGATGTCCATGCCGACAGACTGATGCAGCAGCAACAGCAGCAGCAGCAGCAGGTGGAGAATGATGTCCATCATCCCCTGGGCTTCTCTGCTCAAGAGCGTCGCAGTAAGCGAGCACGTAAGACCAGCTACAAAGCAGCAATGGCAGCGGAGTCAGAGGGTGCCCTGACAGAGTACCTGCAGAAGTCAGCAGGCCGTAGTAGCAGCAGTAGCAAGGGCAGTGCTGTCAAGGCAGCTCATGGCTCAGCGGGTAGTGCTGCTGCTGCTGACATTGAGCAGCAGGGAGATCAGGTTGTCACGAACAGCCTTACATTAGCAGCACAAGAGCATAAGCATGCAAGAAAACCTGTGCAACAACAGCGGAACCCTGGCGAGAGCAC
>JARWLF010001131.1:0-12568 GCA_029853055.1 Scenedesmus sp. KT-U | reverse complement strand
TCAAGATGCAGCAAGTCCCAGCAAGAGCAAGCCGACTAGGGAGAAGCAGAATGGATGACTCTTGTTGCTAATTGGTGTCCACTGCTGCAGCGTGATGCATTCCTGCGTATGTCATGCGGCTGCAGCACTGTTCACCTATCACTCAAGTTGACATCTTGTCAATTGCAATGGCTACCATCGCTGGCCATCGCATCACCCAATGCGAGCCACACCGCATATGAAGGTTCGAAATACATGGTGATGTCAGAGAACTCAATGCTTACATGGTAGCACATCTCCTCCTGTGTTGACTCTCCCGAGTATGTCCAGTTGCTCTTGCTACTTGTGTCAAAGGTGCACTGCAGTGTGAGTGTGTCTCCAGGCAGCAGTGTCCTGGCCTCAGGGGGAATGGGGTCATGACCCTGGTACACGTACTCCCAGGACCTCGACTCACTCACAGGAGCCAACTCAGTGCCATTACGGTACCTAGGGCACACACAAACAGAAGTTGCAAAACAGGTTACCACTATGACGTGTTTACATGTACTATACAGTAAGAGGTCACTGACCGGTTAAAATCTACACTCTCTCCAAGTCATATGGCATCACTGTCATGCGCCTGGCACACTATAATGTCATCATCATATTCAGAGTGAGCCGCAACTTGACGCCAAGCATAAGCCTCAGTGTGCCAACACTCAGCGTCCGGCAGGTCCAGCCCATAATTCTGCCAACACCGCCTTTGAAAGTAACTGCAGTAGAGCCTCTACAGTCACTGCGTATATACTTGCCTACCTGCGTGTGATGATAGACTTGCCTAGTCCATGCATGTGGAAGGAGCCATGCAGCAGTGTCAGTGGTCCCTTGAACCTCTTGGTACATTCACTCGGACAGATACTGATGTTGCTTGCCAAGTTGTTCCAATGGAACTGCTGCCTGTCCAGGGGGTAGATCCAGCACATCTTGTGCCAGAGTGATGAGCCCCATGTCATGCTTCCTCAGATCCCCAGTGTAGTAGATCTTATAGCCTGAACCCTTGTCCTTTTGACCGGTTAAGCCCTCGGGGTTGTTGTAGTGAAGCTCAATGGCAACCATGCTGCGGTCAGGTGTGCCCATTGGCAGGCCTACATCAGTGGGGATGACTAACCTGGGCTTGTCTTGATCAACACCGGGAGCCAGAACCTAGCAGCAGCATGACCAGACAAGAAGAGTGATATCAGTGCCTGCAGCTGAATATCTATGATGCACCAAGTTAGTGGAGCCATGAGGTACGTGCACGACACATGCACCATTCCCTGACAGATACTAGTCCTCATCACGCATGAGAGCCTGCTGTAAGGGTTTCATGACTCATCAGTCCGACTGATCACGGTGATAGTGGCTCAGGACTTCGCCATCATGGTGGGTTTGCCTATACCACAAGCCGTAGTACCATGCAACTTCAAGCGGGCTGTGGCAGCCCTACCATGTAGAACTGGTCACACAACATCCTTGTGTTGTCCGTGTCAAATGGCCCCATGCTTCCTAAATCTGACACCTTGGCAGCAAGTGAGCGGCTGCAGCTGTAAGCTACACTGTGATGCAGCAGCTTGTGGTTGTTGATGGCCTCGTAGTGAACAATGTGGTACTTCCTGCAGGAAACAGACAGGCAACCGTCCTTCTGAGTCAGACATAGTCTGAGAACTTAGTGGCCATCGAATGTCCCATTCAGTGACATTCGAAGCGGCTTCAATCGTAGGTGTTCTTTCTGGGTTCTTTGGCTAAGTTACATGATACAAGGTCGGATTCTCATGGCCCAAACCATACCTCAACTTGAACTTGGCGGCTGCTCGCCAAGCTTAGAGCCATCATTGTAAGTTCAAGCATATAGCAGGACACAGAAGGCATACTACTCGGCAAACAAACTTGAACAAACGCCGTAGCTGCACAGCTGACAGCTGCATACAGGACACAAGGATGTACCGTTCTGAAGGGAGTTTGAAGTACTTAATCATGTACGTTGTCTCCTTTGCCGGGATGTCAACAGGAAATGTGAGCTCCAAGGTCAACAGTTCGGACATACGCACGTGCGGCATGGTCCACATGAAACCTGCAAATAGTGCAGCCAAGGGGTATGCGCCGGTCGACCTACAGAACGCGGCGTGGGGAAACAACTTTGACGGGCTCCTTGACGGTCAAGGAGAGCATGCTACTGTTCAGCTATCGTGACCGATCGGATACAGGCATTGTACAACCGGTCGCTCGTCTGCCACCGCCACTTCCATGGTAACTCTGCTTTTGGATATGTATGGCCAATCCGGTAGGACAAATAATAGCATATCTCTGTGCCAGTTGACGGCAGCATGTTGCTATGCTAGCGTAGTTGTGCAGCGTACTTAGGGTGTCCCCAGTTGCAGATGAACCTGTTCCTACAGCAATTCCGCTCACCGGACATACCTGAAACTGATATAGCTGCGTCCTGGCAACGTTCCTACTTTGATTGATAAAGGAGCTTGAAACCGCAAAGAGAACGGCAGCTCACACAGACACTGCAGCTGAAAGTGGTAGTTACGACGTCCACGAGCTGTTAAGGGCTATAATCGACTGGCGCTATAAATAGCGGTGGTTATCTGCAATACAGCTTTAGAGACCAAGGACATCATCACTCCTGGAAAGTGTGAGGCAGCTACCGACGGCGGCGTCGGGCGATTGCGTCGATAAATCAAGAGCTCCAACGAACCATCAAGCCATGCACCAGCTTCGAGAAACGTGCTGTTGGTCTGCTGGAGATCAGCCGGTCGTCTTGGAGTCACGGCCCCGTAAATGCTCCCAGACTGGCACAGAGTGCAGTGGTTCGCTAACCACACATGAGCATTGAAGGTATATGCTGCTGTGAAGGTAGCTGCCAAGTTGACGTGTGTGTACAAAAGTACAAGGAGTATAATATGTGGAAGAGCTTTCGTCGGAAACTTTCCAGGTGTTGATTCAACCCGGCGGAAACAACTCCGGTCGCTGTCGACAGTCCCGGACCGTCAACCGAGTAAAAGCAATCAGGTTGTCCGCGTACAGCGTTGATGCGAATGCAGTTGTTTCAAGTTGAGTGCAGCCAGTGAACTGTTCATCTCAAACAGAACCAACTGAAACAATTGGTGCCAGGGATCTGGGAGGCAAAACTTTGTCTTATGCAACGGACATCAATGCCTCAAGCAGGCACGATGCACACGATGTTACACAATGTGCAGGATTCTTGCAAAGTCTGCATGGAGACCACCCATCCTTGTACAGACTGCACTGGCTGACTGTCCTGCCACTGCTATTTACCAAAAGCATCAAAAGCCAGGAATGGAAGGTCATGACCAGAGTGCCCTACAATGCTGGCATCAAGCGACAAACTTCCTTATGCTGCTTCCAATGCTTCTTCTGACACTCCTTGCTGCAGTACCTGGCTACCTTACACCCTCCACACACACAAGCCTTACCAGACACCAGTTGATACTCACTCAGCTTAGACAAGTTGACACAGCTGGGGTTGTTGCAGCAGTAAGGTACTGGGAACTCAGCGTTGGCACTGCTAGCAATTTGCTGTAACACCCGATAGAATCCCTCCACCCGCATATCACACAGCTGATTGTCAAGCATTGCATCACCCTTTGCACTGGCTGCTGTATTTGAGATTCTTCCAGCGGTGCTTCTACACAACTCAAGCAAGGCTGCAATGGCTAGGCCCCCTGCACTACCCTTCAACCTCCTGGGGGCAATCAGGAATTTGCATATGCAGTCCCAATGATGCTGCAAGCGCTGCTGCTGTCTGCCGGTAGCAAAACTGGGGTGAGCATCAGCACAAGTCCATGCTACCATCTGTTCTACAACATCAGAAACCATCTGTACATAGTCGCCCACGGTGTTCACCCCCTGCCACGTCTGGTTCTAGCGGGCTACCCAAGGTCTCTTCAGATATAACAGTACTGCTTGCATTCAAAGTGCAAGCTACTGTAGTAGAGATCCTGGGGCGACTGCTGATGCTGTGCCCAACAACAGTAGCTGCAACCCAATGCCCCAAAGCTTGCAGCAGAAAAGCAACCGGCACAATGGCCTGATCAAATCGGTTGCAACTGCCAGATTTCAACACAGTGTTCCAGCCCACAGCAATGTGCAGTACAGCTCTGAACACACTCATCCAGTCTTCGTCTGCGATGCAAGCTTTGGATTGCTGCTGAGCAATGCCTGCCTGTAAGCTTGAAGCAGAGGCTGTGTCACGTGTTGCTGCTCCTTCTGCTGCATCACTAGTTGTTGTGCTACTTGTAGTAGCGGCTTTCCCTGGCTGTGTCATGTTGATGACTGCAGCATGCATGACCTTCATTTTGGTGGCTGATAAGCTGAACGATCTTGCTTGCATGTCAGCAGCAAGCTTGTTTGTGGCTGCCGACTGAGCATCAGTCGCGTTGTCTGACATAGCATGCAGCTGCCCGTCAGCTGCCAGAAGCCACAGCGCTTGCATAATTCTGAGAACGAATGGCAGCAGCAGGACTGCAGCTTCACCCTTGGGGCGACCTGCAATGTCTGGCATGATGTCTCTGAACGCCAAGGCACCAGCGCATGCTGCAGGAATACTCTGCCGCTGCTGTTGCTGCTGCCTGCTATTGTCTGACGCACCCAAGTGACAAGCCTGGGCTCTGATGACTGCTTCTGTTGCCACAAGAGGAATGACAGGGTCACACCTCAGGGCAGCAGCAATGTGCTTCGGCTCAACTGCAAGACAGCAAAACGAGCATGAATGTAACCTTGCAGAGTCTCATCCTTTAGCTCAAACATATGTTGAAAGCAGATCATGCTGCGGACTTCATAGCTGTAATTTCTAGGGTGGTAAGCATAAAACGACTGCTGCTCAACACATGCTGCTCTGTTGGGTAGGCCCAGGTCATGTAGCATCTGATGTTGCAGAGTCTGCAGCACCTACCTGACAGACAGACCGTAATCAACAGGTTTCCATACTCGCGTAATAACATCAACCGGTCAGCTGTTGGATATTCAACTGCATCGTCTGGGCTTGGCCCCCGCTGCTTATTCTGCCCCTGGGACTCTTTCATCAACTGTGTCACAGCTCGTGACAGCAGTTGTACTACAGGACGGAGTAGTCCTGCTGCTGTGTGTGCTGATAGCAATGGCCATGTACGAGCATTTGCTGACATTGCTGAGGTGGGAGCTGCCTGACAATCAGAAATTTGACCTTGACTGCCGGTTATATAAGTGAGTGTCACTTTTGCAGCTGCCCGGAGTGTGTGCAGCAGCAGCATTGCAAGCTCCATGCATGCAGCACGCAAGCTGACCTCCCCAGATGGTGACAGCAATATTACTTCAATTAGCACCTTCATTGTAGACATCACTAAGTGACCAGGAAACACCTCCAAGGCCTGCGCCCACCGCTGCTGTTGCTCGCTGTTACTGCTGCTGCTCTGGCTTGCAGCTGTGAGAAGCTCAGCTGCCCTGATACGCTGCAAAGTAACCAGTTTCAGGCTGCGAACCACCTCAGGCTGTGTTATCATGTGTACTGCGACACTGCTGGTTCCTGCTTCTGCAGCACCGGTGGGACCTTCATCGATACCCTCAAGATCAGCAGCGAGCATGCTGCTGTCAACTCTGTTCCGGCAGCTGGCTGGACATGTACCACTTGCCAGGAGATGTAGCAATGATGCATGGCTGCTAAGTATCATGTGTTGTTGGCAGGATGACTTAGTCTCACCACATCAGCCTGTTGCTTGCTGCTGCTCCTTGGTAGCTGACTCATGACCAACAGCAGTTTCAGGTGCCGGTGCTGCCGCTGTGACGGGTGACGAGGTTGATGTCACTGGCCGCAAAGAAGCAGCTAGCTGAGCTAGTGACAGCAGTAGCAGCTCTGTGAGGTTGTCTGTCATCAGCAACTGCTCATCATCTGGGCGCTGCTGAGATTCAGTCTCTGTGTTTTGTCGGAGCTGCTGCAGTCTGCATACGATGCTCGCATAGCAGATGCCTGATGGTGCGGCTGCACTAGCAGTTCTGCGAGCTAAAGCCACCAAAGACTGCTGTGTAGCGCTGCTGCACTCTGTGTCTAGACAAGCTTGTAGTAGCTCCGGCACTGCAACTGCTGCAAGTATTGCGACTGCCGGTGCTGCCTTGATGAGAGCACTATAGCGAGTAGGGGTATCTTTCAAAGCAGTGCTTAGACTGCTCCATAGATGCAGGAGTTCTTGCATCAGGATCCAAGCTTGGCTGGATCTACTGCCGCTCATCTGCGCTGTCTGTGCTGTGTTGGCTGGCGGCTGCTTGAGCTGGTGGATGCAAAGGTCTAGGCAAATCTGATGAGTGTAGGTATCAGGCCTACATTACCAGCAAATGAGCAGACGAATAGCGGGGGTCTTCAGTACAGTAACATCCTAGACAAGCGTGTATAATTGTTTGTGATGGACGTCTGCTATCATGGCATCTTGGAGCATGCAGGAAAAGCCTGTTGTCTACAGAACTCACCTGTGGTGGCAGCACAGAGGCGCGAGTCTGCACTGTTCCGATGCTGTCGACTATAGGCCAGTAAGAAGTGTCTGATGTCCCCCCCCACAGCTGCAAGCACCTCTGCATTCCTACAGTTGTGACACAAGAACCCTTCCTTTTTCTGCATCAGCAGTCGCATGCACTTCGTTGCTGCCTTGATAGCTACTTCAAAGTACTGAAGATTGATTGTGGGTGCACGTGCAGCACTGCGGATGAAGGGCAACTTGTCCTCAGGGCCCATCAGCATGGTCTTGCTGCTGTCAAGATGAGGCAGGCTTTCAGCTGTGGCCAATCGAGCCAGGCCCTGTACATGCATCCTCCATGCTGCAAGCAGGTCAGGTACAGGTGATCCAACACCGGAGTGACGGGCATTGCCATCGCTGCGCTGCTGCATCGTGCTGAGAAAGCAAAAGTGTTCAGGTGGGCACCGTCACCGACTTGAGGTGCGAATGGCAGACTTTATGACAACACGCAGATAATCACACATAGCAATCTATGATTGTTGATCACACAGAGGTACGTGCAGATGTTACGACACTTGCGATGTCACTCGGTCGCGGTTACTATGGACACTTGGCAGTCCAACGTGCCGCGATATCCCTTGTGGGGACCTTGCAGTACCAGTTTCCAATGCTGATGAACTTGAGCGCACGAAACAACTGCTCAGCATCACACAAGCACTGTCCAAGGCGCTGGGCTAGGCAACAATGCCACTCTGGTCTACCAGCTCTGCTGCAATTATGCTAGGGAGTCTGCTGTGCTCTTTGCAGGGCTGTACTGCCATCCACTCCTTGAACTTGCACCTCAACCATGGACAAACATGGACAATAAACTGCAAAGCGCAGAAAGTTGAGGTACGAGCTATCGGCATGGTGTATTTCCAAGATCTTTGACAGATCTGGAATTCTAGAATAGCAAGACTCAGTAAGCAAGCCCCTTGTAGCATCTCTGTGAAATGACAATGGTCCTGCCAGTAGTAGTTGATGTACCTGTCCAGCACTAAGCCTGCTGACTCGCCATGCGCCTTCAACAGCTGCTGCTGGCCTGACGGCAGCAGGAGCAGACGAGTACCTTCAACGACTCAGCCACCATGCCCATGTGCAAGACCCTTGCCTGAACGCCTGAAGTCATCAGTTAGTGCTGAAGCACCCCCAAAAGTCGCCTACACTTTAGCGCTGTCTTACAGATAGGGACGCTGCTGTGGATGTTGCAGTGCTGTTGCTGCTGTGTGTATGGCTGTCCTGCTGCTGACAGCGGCTTCCAGCGACATGTGGGCTCTTACATAGTACCTACGTTGCAGTCGATGCAGGAAAAGCATCAGAAGGTTCCAGAAGATCACTGTGGTACTGCAGAAGTTGAAGCCTGTTGGTGTGTTGTTTGTCAACAATAAGTCAATCTCTTCTGGATACCGTTGCCGTGAACCAGTGCAGCACAAAGCAAGTACCAAATGTACAGGCAGTTCAACAAGCTTATGCCAAGTCAGCTAACACTTAACATTCACCTGCTATTGAATTGAGCTCGCCACCTGCTGAAGTCCCAGCCAGCCAGCTTCAGGCAAGGAGGGAATCCTGCTTTGTCCCTAGCATTCACTGTGACAGCAAGCAACAGACCTCTTTATGCTGCTTCCAGTGCTTCTTCTGACACTCTCTACTGCAGTACCTGGACAGCTTACAGCCTCCACACACACAAGCCTCACCAGACACCAGTTGATACTCACTCAGCTTGGACAAATTGATACAACTGGGGTTGTTGCAGCAGAAGGGAATTGGAAACGAAGCAGCAGCTGCTGTTGCACTGTCATGTAGGTACGGAAAGAACGTTCTGACTTGTTCGTTCCAACTTGGATCCTCACAAGTTGCCACATATTCCATCTGAATGCTGCCACCTCGTGTCACACTACCATTGGTCGGTATTGTGAACTTCACCTCTTTTGCATCTGTACAAGCTGCAACGGCGCCCATGCAGCTGTACTTATGGATTTCTGCCGTGCACTTCAGATGCATCATTCGCATCACAAGGTTTCTGCTACTGGCGATGTGCTGATGCAACCACGGCCGCTGACTGTATCTGCTATGCTGATTTGATCCTGCTGCTCCATTGCCTGCTGCTGCATTCACTAGCGTGCTCCATAGGGACACACCGTGTAAGGTATCACATGTTGACTGCAGTACGTTCAAAACATCGGTCAACATGTGCGACACTGCTGCTGCAACCATGCTGCTGACCTCTGCACTACCAATATGCTGCTGTGCCAGGGGAAAAGAGCAGGCATCATGCAGCGCATGCTGGGTCGTACGACTGTGAAAGGGATCCAGTGCTGCAGCATAGACCCCTGCTGCCTGCAGCAGAAGCGACACCGGCAGAATGCTCTGATCTATGCTGTAGCAGCTACCAGCTTTCAAGATGCTGTCCCATCCTATGGCTAGTTGCATCACACTGATAGGCACTTGCACTAACAGCCATTCCTTAGAGTTTAAGGGCGGGCCATCACTCCATGCTGGGGGTGGTACAGCAGCAGCCCCTGATGTCACTGCTGCCAGCCACTCTTTGACCTGTTTCGTCCAAGTCAACGAAGTGTTGACCATGCGACTAGCACCCGATGCCCATGTTTCTGCGCTTGAGCTGCATGCTGCTGCTGAAGGAGCTGTAGCAACTGCTTTCTGATGCTCAGAAAGCCATGCAGCAGCAACTTGCACTACCTTCAAGGCAGTAGTGGCCAAGCTGCAAAGCCTGCTGGGCAGCTCGGCGCCAAAGTTCATCTGCTTGTCTGACAGCTGCGGCAGCTGCTTGTTCTGTACAAGATGCTGTAGAGCATGTGTGATTTTTGACACGAAGGGCAGCAACAACGTTGCAGCTTCACCTCTGCTGTTATCACTGAGTTGTGGTTTGTTCACAGGCAGGCCGTTCCCTGTTTCAGCTGCAGGGACATCTAGCTGCTGTTGCTGCTGCCTGCTATTGTCTGACACACCCAGGTGACAAGCTGCCGCCCTCGTAACTGCTTCTATTGCTACAAGAGGAATGACAGGGTCAGACCTCAGGGCAGCAGCAATGTGGCGAGGTTCAACTGCAGGACAGGGCGGCAACCAGATGTACAGGAGGTAAGCCGGAAAGGTTTGTTTACCCTGACTGGTTCATAGTAGGGCATGCATACACCACACAACCATGCTGGGTCTCAGCAGATGTGAGCGCACATGGTGGCTGACAGAGCATCCTAGGTATTCACAGTTGCAGTATGAGTATCAACATCAAAAGAGTAGAGAGGCTTGCACCATGATGGTATGAGAAGTAGGTACACAAGATCCACTAGTAAGGAACAAGGCTTGCTGTTCTGACGAATAGATGCCTAGTTGCGTGAAGGTGGATGTCTCTGCCACCACAGAAGGCTTGTGGTGTCAAGCAGTGCAAGTTGAGAGAATCCTGCGATACATATATGAGGCCACCCACCTGACAGACAGATCATGATCAGCAGGTTTCCATAGCGGTGCAACAACAGCATCCGGTCATCATGTTGGCTAGAGGTCACATAGTCTTCTTCCTCATCAGTCTGCTGCTGCTGGGGCATGCACAGAACATTGTTGAGAGCTCCAATGACAGCTCGTGACAGCAGCTGTACTACAGGATGAAGCAGTCCTCCTGCTACTGCTGCTGGTAGTACAGGCCAACCATAAGTGTCTGCCGCTCTCGCTGAGGGTGTTGTATCCGAGAAATCAGCAGCCTCGCCAACTTGGCCTTGAAGGCTGCCAGCAGCTGGCAGTGGTGCTACTGTTGCACCCTGTGTTGAGATGTGTAACAAGAGCAGGACCACCTCCAGGCAGGCAGTCCGTACCCTAACATCTGCCGGCGGCGTTAGCACCGCCAAATTGAGTAACACCTTGATTGTAGGGTTCACCAAGTGATTAGGAAAGGCACCTGCCTGGATAGCCTCAGAATGCTGCTGTTGCTGTTGCTTGTCACTGCTACTGCTGGTGGTGGTGGTGGAGTTACGCTCAAACGTGAGAAGCAGAAGTGCTTCTATGTGTTGCAGGATGACAAATTGCAAGGAGCGGACGACCCAGAAGATTGAGATCAACCCAAGCCTGTCACTGCTGCTTGCGGCTTGTGCACTTTTGTCACCAGCACCAGCAGCACCTGCAAAACCACTGTTGTTCGCTTTGCAGGTGGCAGAACCTCTGCAACATGCACCAGTGGCTACAGTATGCAGAAGTGCTACATGACTGCTGAAAATAGTGTGACGCTCACCACAGACGCCTGCCTGCTGCTGTAGTAGCTGATCGGTACTGCAGGGTCTGAACCCAGCAACAGCTGAATATCCAGGTGCAGAAGGCGGCTGTGACGCGGTCGCTGAGAGGCTCTGTGCTAGATCTGCCAAGGTCAATAGGAGCAGCTCCGCCAAGTGGTCTGTCAGCAGCAAATGCTCCGCATCACGGCGGGGCTGCTCACGAACCTCGGCAGTCTGCTGAGGTTGCTGCAGTTGGCACGAAGTGTAGGCATAATAAGCGCCTGCCCCTCCGGCAGCACGCGCTGTCTCATATGCCGTGTGTTGCAACCAATCATGCACAGCACTGCTGCTGCTAGCTTTTTCAGATGCTTTGAAAAGCTGCGGAACGGCCTGTGCTGCAAGGCCTGCTACTGCTGGTGCTGCTCGGATGAAAGCACCGCAGAGATCAGACACATCTGCAAGATTCCGGCATAGTCTACTCCATAGTCGCAGGAGACCTTGACACAGCGCCCAAGCTGTAGCAAACGGCTTGTCAGTACTCTCCAACTGCTGCATTCTTTGTGTCTGTTCCTGGTCGCTTGTTAGCTGATTGACAGCCAAGATGAAGGCTTGACTGTAGCTGGTGAGGGCAGGTATCAAGCCTACAAACGTGAGCAACACGCACAACTCAAATACCTTATCGAGGAAGAGTGTTTGATGCGTGTAAGCATGATCATTGTACCATCTACAGCTTCTGTTGAGAGACAAACTACCACCTCTCTCCAAGCTTGCTGCATGGCACTGTTGGCCGTATGCACGCCTGACTCACCAGTAAGGGCTGCAAACAGACGAGCGGATGTGCCATTTGCAAGGCCCTGACTCCTGTTGTCGTAGAAGCACAACAAGAAGTGCGTGATGTCTCCCCACACGGATGTAAGCAACCCAGCACTGCTACAGCTGAGGAACAGAAAACTGTCCTTCTTCTGCAAGATGAGCCGCATGCAGTTCATGGCCGCCTTGACAGCTTCTTCCAGATATCTGTGGTTCACTGTTGGTCCACTTGCAGCAATGCGAATGAAGGGTAACTTGTCCTCGGGGCCCATCAACATAGCTTTGCTGCTGTCAATATGAGAGAGGTTTTCGGCCATCGCCAACCGAGCCAAGCCTTGTACATGCATCCTCCATGCGGCAAGTATATCAGGTACTGGTGATCCGCCACTAGGGTTGGCATTGCTACGCTGCTGCATCGCGCCGAAAAGGCACTGTGCAGATGGCACCATGAGGTTCCGCCTTGAATTGCATGGGCTGCCTTCCCGGGCAAGCACAGACAGTCCTTATAGCAGCTTGACACTGGTCGTATGATGCATCACTCAGTGGCATGTGCGTACGTTACAACACCCCGGTGCCACCTGGTCTCGGTTACCGCGGTCACTCGGGTGGTCCAACACGAAACACATGTGACTTTGCTAGGCGTGATCTGCGATTATTCCAGGCACGAGCGACCAAGACGATCTAAATCACGAGATCAATTGTTCAGCATCACAAGGGCACCGACCTAGGCGCTAGGCACAGTAGCTGACCATAGCCTTGCCACTCTGTCACACAGTCTCTGCTGCCTCTAGATGCTGAAGAAGAAGAGCAATCCGCTCCGGCCTTCCGGCCCTTGGGCTAATGTACCCTGAAGGGCAGGCAGATGGATGCCGTATCTCTCCCTGAGAGAGAGCTAACCTCTCAGAAGTTGTAATACAGGACAACTCACTGCTCAGACATCTGCTGATCAAACAACTTGGAGGACTGATCAACACACGACCACTACTAATGTGACAGTGACAACAATCATGGTAGGTGAATAGGCACCCGCATAGCACAAGACATGCATGTGCAGATAAA
>JARWLF010001130.1:0-11284 GCA_029853055.1 Scenedesmus sp. KT-U | reverse complement strand
TCAATGTTGTGCTGTTGGTCTTCATCGCTGAGGCAGCACCTGTCCATGACCGTCTGCTCAGGTTGAACGCCATGGTGGTAATCATCAAGGAGTCAAACAAGGGGCGGAGGGAGATCAGCACAGTCAGACAGGGCAGGAAACAAGGGATGGGTTGTGGCAACGAAGTTGAACATTGTGTGTGCATGGCAGGAGCAGCAGACCCGGCAGATCGCTTGTGAGTATACCAGACTGACTTGCTTTAACCACCAGGCAAGGGCTAATTGGAAGCTCACATCCACAACTGACAGGGCCAGCAACGGACACGACATACTGTTACAAGCATGCTTGAAGCTTAGACCGATGCAAGCTTGACCGCCACAGCTATTGCACATGCAAAATGTACTGCTGAAATGCAGTGCACCGACTGCCTGGGCCTGGCTGGAACAGGTGTCAGCATCAGTGCGTTTATAGATTGCTGATCCTTCGCATGCGTTTGCTTTCCGTGCTGGCCTGAGTGTGCTTGACAACGTCCTAACCACAGATGCCATGAAACGTACCAAACACTATGGGTGTAGAATTATGCCCCAGCAGCGGCGGGTACTGACCTGCTGAGAATATGCCTCAGGAGGTCACGCCATTCATCAGGTCGCATTACCTGCTGTTGTTTGTTCTGCTAGTGAGGTTCCCGTGATCACTGCCAACCATCCCATTGCTGCTGAGACCTGCCACTGCCAGACCACCAGGAGTCATCACACCACCTGGGGTGCTAACACCTCCACCCTGCAAATGATGGCCAACAACTTGTCAGAAATCTTGGGTGCCATGACCAGGTTTTTGCTTACTTGTGCAGAATACATATGTGTCATGTCACATGACTGCAATGCTGCAGCACATCATCTATCTTCCAGTCAATGTCAGCAATACCTGGAAGCCACCAGGGCTGCCAGAGCCTATTCGCTTCAACGCCATGCTGTTGTTGCTGTGTAAGCTGCGTCCTTTCTTTGCCTGCATATTCATCTGTTCCATCTGCAGCTTATAATCCACCAGCTGAGCCCGCAGCGCAGACACAACCTCAGACTCTTCATCCAAGCGAACAGTCAGCTGCTTGTGGGCATGCTGTAGATCATGATTGCGTTGCTGCAGGTTACCAAGCTCCTGAAAGACGAGGGAAAAGCAGTGACTCTATGCTGACATGTGTGAGTGCCTGGCAGGATCGATGTGTAGCTTGTTGCCATCAAAGACATCTTCATGAAGTATATATTGGTACAGCAAACGTGCGATAAGTTGATAGGACACTGCATGCATTCAAGTGTGTGCTGTTACCTCTTCAAGCCCCTGCTTCTGTTGCTGATGCTGCCTCAGCATTGTGGCCATGGTGGCCCTGTCCTGAGTTAGCTGCTCTTGGACATCTGCCATTTGCTGCTGCATTCGCAGCATGCCCTGCTGCATACCATCACGCTGGTGTTGAACCTCTGCAAGTTGCTGCTGCAACTGCCGGCGCTCGCGGCTGGCTGCTGTTGCATCTTGCCTCAGCTGAAGCAACTCTTGCTGTACAGATGCAACCTGCAGAGACGTGTATTCAGGTTAGTAGATATGAAGCAGCCAATGACCAAAGACAGGTTTTACCATGGGGTGTACTGACACTGAGCTACAGATAGGGCAGACCAGCATACATCACAGTACAACACCTGACTGCGGCATATGGTCGGAGGGTGCCATCTGCAATCACGGTCTGCTACAACTGCTGCTTGTTCCCACCAGGTGAGACCCTGAGCAAATAGAGAGTGACAGCTGCAGACGACTGTATACTACGTAGTCACTTATCCCAATGACTGTTGTGCTTATCCCACCTGTTGAGCTGCTTGCTCTGTTGCCTCATGTGCTTGCAACTGTGCTGCCTCAGCAGCAACCGCGTACTGCTGTACTTGCTCCCTGGCCTGCTCAAGCTGGCTGGCCAGTTGTGCTGTAATGCTGTTAGCTGGGCAAGAAGGCTGTTGCAGCCAAAGAGTATATGAGTTGCTGTTGCTGCTACGAGCAGTTGGGTTTCCTCCTGCACCTGCAACCATTGTGCATGCAACCCTGTTGCATGAGCATCAAACACTTCAGAGCCAGCAAGGCAGGACAAGTTTGGGCCATATAACAGCGATGATTACACGACAGCATGCTGGCTCTGTTGCCGATGGTTTCTGTGCAACATGGGGTTCAACGGCACCATACACACCTGCTCTGGCAGCTGATGCAGGTCTACTGCCCTGCCTAGCTCCACTGCTCCGCGCACTGGCAGTCCCACAATGTCTGCCAGCTGCTGTTGT
The DNA here is from genome assembly GCA_029853055.1 of Scenedesmus sp. KT-U. Classification (NCBI taxonomy): domain Eukaryota; kingdom Viridiplantae; phylum Chlorophyta; class Chlorophyceae; order Sphaeropleales; family Scenedesmaceae; genus Scenedesmus; species Scenedesmus sp. KT-U. The sequence continues at coordinate 8,993 of JARWLF010001130.1, read as the reverse complement.
CATGTCAGCACTGCTGGTCATGCTGCTCTTCCGCTGCCTATTAGGACTTGTGCTTGGCCGAGCAAGTTCTGGAGAGGTTGATCTCCAACACTCTACAGAGTGTTGTGTCCAGGGGTGGTTTCTAGAAGCCTGCAGATGGAAGCTGCTTTCAGCTGCACAGCAACACATGTTGTACTCTACTGCTGCTGGCATGAACAAGCGTATCGTCAGCACAGTTGCTGGTCCAACGGCTAGATTTTCTTCAGCAGCTCACCATGATTGTCGCATCAGCTGAGCGTGGTCTGCTATTGGGAGCAGCGCCAGGATCAAGTGACAGCATTGGGAAGAACTGCCGGTTCAACTGCTTGGCTGTGCTCAGACCTGTCCATTGTGCTGTTGGAGAGCCTGCAGCTACCAGTGTAGAGCTGGTAGGGACAGCCAGAGCACCTGGCCTGGAACGGCTCACGAAGTTTGCTGACATCGCTGCAGTAGCTGCAAAGGCAGTACATTGTGCTAGCTGCGGTGCAGGAGGTGGCCCTGCACCAGCTTGGAAGTCACACCATCGCTCTGTGAATGTCACAGTGCTGCCCTTAGACTGCTGTGGGTCCGTCATGATGCTGGGTAGTCCGATTAGCCATAGCTGTTGCTTGTGATCAACAACAAACTGCAAGCATAGAACACGGAGGGATAACATATTATTGGCTGAGCAGACACACTACAGGCGGCTGCGGGTGATGAGATTGGCAAAGTCCTTCAAGCACAAGGCACGTCAGAAGCACTGCCACAGGTGAAAAACCGGATGATACACGACCTATATGCAGTAAGATTGGTCTGTACTGGTCATCAGCATATGGTGCCTTGAGCTTGTGTGAGTGCCTGATGCACCTGGCATCCTCCGAAACAGACTTCCCACCTCTGCAGTGAGACCCACCACCCGTAGACCATGTGCTTTGTCTAGGTAGCTAACCAATGTCTGCAGTGCTGCCGCTGCTGCTTTTGAAACTACTCTACTTGCTGACTGTACATGAGGTCCAGCACCCTCACCCGATGCCACTGCTGCATCTGTTCCAAGAGCAGCTGTAGGCAGATCAGACCCGTCCTGCAACTCGGCGCTACTGCAGGAATCCCTGGAATCCAACACATGCTGTGTCTCTGTGAGGTCAGCCGGCGGCGTACTGAAGCCGCCAACAGGCATGGTGGGTGTAGCACAGCCATCCTCACCGCCTGCTGAAGACACTGGTAACATGAGATCACAACTGACACAGCTGGCATCGCTACCACAGCGGGCTCTACTGAGCCAACTGTCAGCAGCTGATGTGGTCAGCGCTTGTGCTACAGCACACGATGTTGCATAAGCTTGCTGTGCAGATAAGCTGACCGTGCTGCCAGCACAGCTGGGCTGCCCCACAGCAGAACCAACTGCTGGTCCTGAAGTGCAAGCTGATTGTGATTGCTGTGTGAGCTTTGCTTCTACAGCCTCGGCTGCAGCTGCTGCAGCTTGCTGAACAATGAGAGCTGCTGCCTGCGATGCAGCTGCCTTGCATGGCCCTGCTGTGAACTTGGCACTGTACTGTCTTGCTTGGGTCAGTGTACATGCCCCCTCAACACCACCATATGTAGTAATAAAGCGAAGATCACCATTAGGCACAACATAGGCCTGTTACAAGACATGACCAGAAGCATCACGGACACGTGTCAGCTGGTTGCAAGCCATTGCACACTGTACATGGCTCTACATGCAACTCCCAGACAGCAGCCTGACTGAGCCCAAGCTCAATGTTATGAAGATCAAGTCAGCAGCATGATGTGTATCCACACACCTGCAGGGCAGACAGCTTGTGCCCTACCTGGACAGCCACCAAGTCACATGTAGGCTGTGACCTGGCTGTGACAACTTTCTCCGGCAAAGCCCCAACATAGACATCAGCGAGCTGCAGAGCAGGACAGCCAGCAAAGTCTCAGTGTGTGCAGCAGTGGCTGTATGGAGTCTGCCTCACAGCATCTGCAGCTGTTTCATGCCAAGCAGGCTGTAAGGTGACTCCCAAACATTCAAACCAATGTTATTGTAAACAAGCAGACTGCATGCGCCTACACATGTCATGACAACAAAGCACACCTCACCAGCTGTTCAACCTCCTCAGCGTTAACCAGCCTGGTGATGCTGTTGCTGAAGTATGCTATGGCCACCCAGCCACATGGGTTGTCTGATTGATGCGGTGTATGTTGACTTTTGAGCTTGTGTAAGAGAGCCGTACAACTGAGGGAGCTGCTTGGCGTGCTGCTTACAACACTTGTTTTGCGGTCTGTGTACACCCATGCTTTCAGCACACCGTCATGAATGACTGCCGTGTCCGGGATGTTCAAGCGCAGCTTGTGACCAGTCACCTGGTTGCAGCACAAGGCAAGCGTGCCAGATTGCCACACACTTCAGACACATGCACAACCTCAGAGCCGACAGGCCTGCAGGCCTAGCATGCACCTGCATGCTAAGTGGTTCTAGACACCCTATCAGGCCGCGGCTACACAGCCAAATCACTCTGTATATGCTTATAGAACAAGAAATGATAGTACATTGAGCTCTTTAAGGTCTAATGTGGGAACATCGGGCAGTATAAAGGCTCATGTCGGTCTCAGGCAGCTGCTGCTCCGAAAGCACTGCTTACACAGCTGCCAAGGAGCGACCATGGCCCCCATCCAGAGAGGTGAACCATCGATTGTGCTACTACCAAACGTTTTGTTCCGAGTGACGATGCTTTGCTCCATACATCTTGCCTGTCAGGCCTCGGACAACGCGTTCAAATGTTCAGTGACGTCAAGGAGCCTCACGACATTGGATTTCCGTAGCAGCCTGCGACACTTCAGCCTTTTGTTTGTAGCGAAGAGAACTCGAGGTCAGACTGGGCTTCGAAAAGCTAGCATCGCACGAAGTGTGTCAGTTTGACTTGGTTTATCGTGGCTGGGGACTCGAACTCTCCATACAACTTCATCATGTCCTTTATAGCCTCACGCTCTTTCAGATCAGTTCAGCAAGTTGCGAAACAGCTGTCGTGTGGGCTACCACAGCTACAGCCTTTCAGCACATCTGGAGAGGTGACGCCAGATGCTGACACTCCAACAGGCGCACCCAGCACCGGCAAAGGTGCAGCTGCAGCAGACCCCAAGACACTAGGAGGTTCCGGGGGCCCAGGAGCTGGTTCTGGCCCTGCAGAGGAGGATGGATGTAAGTCTCCTCATCTGCTTGTGATCAGCAATCTGTGCATCATGCTCAGCATGGCATGATGCACTAATCTGGCTTTTCTGCAGGAGTGAGGGCTCAACCTTGATTAGAAACGTTACCAGCTATCATCAACGTGCTTCTGACATCAGTTGGATATCTTTATGTCTGCATATTTCTTTCAGTCGATCCAAGCCTTGTGCATGGGCTCTGTAGATGCCTTGTGTGAACTGTACCTGCCTTGACCAGCAACCTCTGTGTTCACTGCCACAGCTCCTTCCAGTGGTCAGCTGTATGGTCGTGAAGACAGAGACCCGTTCCCCAGTCCCAATCCATCAGTGACACAAGCAAACATGGGTGAGAAAGACGGCACCTTAAAAGACCCAGGAGCATACCCAATTCAGGTAAGCAGCTATCATGCTACAGTATCTCTCAGTGTGTAGCAATGAGGTCAATTTGCATTATCGCAGGGACCTGTGCATGCTGGGCCCTGTTGGAAGTCATGCAGCCATGTGGCTGGATGCTTCCATGGCCAACACAGTTGCCAGCTGCTTGTGCCCAGCACTGTATATCAGCACACATCACCCACCCCAACTACTCCAGTTCTGAAAACACATACCGACCTTTGTTTGCTGCTGAGCAACATCGTGCAGCATGTTAACCTGTTGCTTTGGTCGCTGATATGCAACATGTGCTTTGCAGAATGACCCCTCTATGGCAGGTGATGGCGCCTCACCAGATATCAGTCCTGATGTTGCAGCCAAACTGCCTCAAGATGAGTCCAGTGGACCCAAGGCAGCAGGCCAGGGTGTTGTGGAGAACATTGCAAAGGAGGATCCAGAAAGATATGGCAGCAACAGATCATCCACAGCATGAAGTGACATATTGGTTGAGTTGCTGATGTAGTTGCAGTGTGCTGGTACAGCAGCGTATGGTGTGGCGCTCCAGTATGTAATGCAGTTGGATGTTGCGTATGACAGCCTCAGGTGGCTACAGGGCAAGGAGGAGGCTTCAATCAGCAGCACAGTTGTCGGTCTAAGGTTGAATTGAGCAACAGAAACTGCGCACGAGTACGTTGTGGGATAACAATGTTCACATCAGTTGCTGCTGTGTGAGTTGTTGTGACAATGCAGGCCAGCAAGCAGGCCATGCTGCATGGCAATGCCTAAGCATGACTTTCAGGCATAAAAGGTGTAACTGATGCACTCTGTAGGCTGTTGTCAGTTAGCTGCGTTCCGGCCTGATCGGCCTGATGCGGAACGGAACGTGTCACTTTCCGTTTTCCAACAAGTGTCATCAGCCGAATTGCTATGCCTACAGCGCGTTTCTACGAGAAAAAATGAAATCAAGATGGTAATCACACCAGCAGGTTGATCACTGGTAACGGCTCGAGTATGTGAGTTGTTGGTACGAGCTTACCATCAGCAACGCTACTACCACAGGCTGCAGCACATAGGCCAAGCATGCCTTTGCTGATTGCACCTTGTACTTGGTAGCTTTCTGCATTCAAAGATTAGCTGTCGCTCTTAGCTGTTGACGTTGTAAAGAAGGGGCGATGGGAACTCCAGTACAAAGCAGCACAGGAGTGGCGCACAGCCAGGCAGAGTTGGTAAGCCGCAACGTTGCCAAACGCCTTTCACCCGGGGTAAGAATCCTTCCAAGTAGCATAACAAGGCTTGCTTGTGTTTGCAATAGACATCTCAGTAGCACTCATGCCATGATGGGGTATTAGTGTTGGCTCCTGCTGTACTGCATGCAGCACCTGGCAACTATGCTGTCGTAACTTCACGCGCCAACAGAACTGAATATGCATCCAACTGCAATGTGCCGGACAAGTCCTTCAAATGGCCTCATGGTTTTCGTATCTATCCCGGACCTGCCACCGCACCCTTCTCTCTCTCTCATTTTATCCAGGTCTCTCGTAGAGTGATTGCCACAGACCAGCCTGTGATCATGAAAACGAAGCAATTGATGGCCAGAGCGCCTGCTGGAAAGCAAGTACTGTCTCTAGCTCAGGGTATTGTGCACTGGCAGCCGCCACCAGCAGCCCTGGAGGTCGCCTCGAGGTTACTGCAGGACGGTGATGCAGGTGACATCTGTTGCAGGATTTTATCAAAAGGATATATATACTCTTACACTGCTTTAGCGCTATCTGTCTCACTGCATCAAGCCTGCCATGTCTGTCAACAGGCAACTCAATGAAATCATACATCATGCTTATACTGCATGCAACCACCACCACTTCTGGTGTGTCCTGCTTTTGTCGGTCACACCTGCCAGTGAACACCATGTGACTGGGTGTGCAGAAATCCATGAATATGGACTAGATGACGGCTTACCAGCACTGCAGGAGGCCTTGAAGCATAAGCTGGTCACCAGAAATAATTTGCAAGGAGTGAGTACCATTTGTTGTACAACCTTGGATAACCAGCAGTGGCCCCCTGATGTGTTGGTGGCTGAAGCAAGGCCAACATTTTGCTGCATCACCAAATCGTCACCGTTATCCTGCTGCATTGGATAGCATGCTGCCTCTATATCTCTACACACCCAGCTACACTAAGTTGCCACTGCTGTATCAACCCTGCTCTACAGTATGAAGTCATGGTTACTGCTGGCGCCAACCAAGCCTTTGTTAATCTGGTTCTAGGGCTTTGCGACGCATCAGATCGTGTTGTCCTGTTCGAACCATACTACTTCAACCATCTCATGGCTTTACAGATGACTGGTGGATGTGATAATGTACTGTTGGGGCCGTGTGACAGTCACACATTCCACCCAGACCTTGATTGGCTTCAGCAGCAGCTGCAGGGACCACAACCCCCAAAGATGGTTGTCATCGTCAATCCTTGCAACCCAACAGGTACATAGCATTGTGATTCGCAGACTGGGAGTGAAGCTATCTTGCGCAAGAGGCTTGTGCTGCTTAATCATTCACTCGCTTGTTTGCCTTTGTTCTAAACCCCTTCCAGCAGGATCTCCATGAATGTTGGTTGTGTCTGCAGGTGTTGTGCTTCCCAAGGAGACCCTGCAAGCAGCTGCCAGCATGTGTGCGGCTGCCGGCAGCTGGCTTATCCTGGATAACACATACGAGGACTTCTTGTATGAGGGGTACAACCACCACTGTATAACAGCACCAAACGTAATCAACGTGTTCAGCTTCAGCAAGGCTTATGGAATGATGGGCTGGCGAGTGGGATACATTGCTTACCCAGGACAGCAGCTACTGCAGGATGCAGGACTGGGGTTTGACCTGAAGGATGAGCTGCTCAAGGTGAACTTGGCTAGCGGTGCAGCACCTGCGTACATTCGACCTGCGATATAGCTCACACACAGATGTTTGGAAAAATCAAGAGCGATACGGTGCAGGCACATGGACGGACGCAGGCCAAATAGAATTACACTGGCATCCTGCTGTCCTCTGCTTGCCATGAACAGCGTAAGCTGCCATCACTGGCCTTCACTGGGTGAAGCTGCTTGACACCAAGTATACTGTTCACTGCTGTTGTGGTGTTGCTGGTTTCCTGATTGTGGAAGTCAAGCAGCTTGCCAGCCATACTTATCAACGTGCTGCATCGCAGGTGCAAGACACGATCGTTGTCTGCCCCAATCAGCTAGCACAACACGTAGCTCTAGCATCCTTGGAGCACGGTGACGGCTACCTAGAAGAGCAGATAGCAGGTCTTGCACACAACAGGTCATTGCTGGCTGATGCCCTGTCACCCCTAGGCAGCAAAGGTCATGGCTGGGTGGGAGGTGAAGGGGCAATATACTACTGGGCTAGATTGCCACCGCAGTTTGCTGCACAAGTGTCAGATGCATTCAATACTGGCAGTGGTGGTCAATCTATGCAATCGCCAAGTGTGGATGAGAGAGTAGTTGAATGGCTTATCAAGAAGCATGGTGTTTGTATAATACCTGGTTCAAGCTGTGGTGCGCCTGGTTATGTGAGGGTCGCCTTTGCCAACCTTGAACCTCAGCAGTGTGAGGCTGCGGCTGAGCGCTTGAAAGCAGGCTTGCAGCAGCTAGTGAGCCTGGATGCTTCTGATTTGGCTTGATCGCTTCTATGCTACGGCATGGTAGAGCAAAGGCAAGTGGGCTTGTGTCTCCTTAGTGAGGAATCCTCACTGAGGACAAGTGTCCATTGGGGAGGACCTGTGAGTCGTTGCGGTTGCAGGCAGCAGGAGACCCCTAGATGTCACCAAGCGCTGCAGGCCATCTTGTCTTTCGGTCAGAGCGGCTGTCAGCAGCCTGGACTAGACATGCGGTTTGGTTACAAAGCCAGCCCGAGAAGCGGCTCCTGGCATGTTCTACGAGAACCGTCTAGTAGACACCGGGAAATGCACCGCGAGGCCGCAATCTGGACACCGATATAGAAGCCGGCCGGCACCGGACTCACTCGTATCACATCAGACTTCTCGCAGCGATCAAGCGACCAGACGCGTGTTTTCGCCGTGTCAAATGTGATCGCAGCACCACCGCCGCGCCGACCTCTCAAGGCTGCAGACGGCGGGCCAGCTTCTTTCAACCCTCGCATACCCCCAGCATGACAACAGCGAGTAACGAAGGTTCACATCACCGAATCCTCATACTCAAACAGGATATAGGTGGTGTGAGCGTCTCAGCAAGAGAAGGTAGCACTCTGGTTACACATATGCACAGGGACTCATGGCTGAATGCACTACAGTGAACTCTGCAACTCTGCACTGATTGCACCGTCACTCCAGATGTTCCTTGCTTTGCTGACCAAGCCGCCTGCTCACTCTGCCAAAGACAAGAGGAATGCTACGCCCCTGCGTATCCAGTGATCCTGTGGTTTGTCGCTAGGGACCATAAGCTCCATGACAAAGTTTGTGCTGTGACCTGTTGTAGCGAGCACTCCTCGCCGTTCTGGAGTCCGATACAGAGGGCATTCATATGCTGGGAAGTCCCGCTGTTTGCTGACATGGCATGGTTGAAGCAGCATCAGTGGTGCTGGTGAGAACAGTACCTGCAAGTATCAGGGGATGTGGCTCAGCGACTACTATCTACCTATGATGGCATTACAAGATTGCCAAGGCAACACCTGCTCATGTGCATAAGCTTGTTGCTGCACCAATAGCAAGAACATCTGACAATGCAGAGTCTCAAATCACAGCAGGCATAGCCGAACCCCGCCACATCGCCATGGATGGCATGTGGTGCTTGAGAGCAGGTGCGTCCATACCTTTGGCTGTGAGTCTGCTAGCATGTCCGAGTGATAGTCCCATCTTGCGCCCTCAATGAACATGCCAATGATGTAGGCTCCTCCATCAGCAGCAGACTGATCAGGTGGAGGACCAGCTGGCAAACAGCTGTAGTCAAATGTAATGGCATCAATAGGGATATGATGCCGCCTGGCATAGTTCTGCTTTACACCTGTATAGAGCAGCACACACAGTTGGGATTTCTCAATTCCTGTCCTGTACAGACATTCTGCCTGTCACAAGCTTGGCCCTTTGCAGGATTAACCTGGGTCTCTAACAACTGTGGCATGCATACACTTGCTGCCGGCATGCGATACTTGCCTGTCAGGAATGCGTGTGTGAAGTAGAAGCCACTGATCCAGAATGTTGCTGGCGGTCCATTGTCAATCCACTTGCTCATCATGTCCAGCCTAGCTTCCAGGTCAGCCATGTAGCTGCCCAAGGGCTTCATGCTGGGGTAGCTGGCAGACATCCAGCTAGCTGGGACCCTGCAAGGATAACAAATATCATTGTTGACAATGGTTCACGACTCCCCAGGACCCTGCTGTCAAGACGCCAACGTCCGCAGCCAGAGCAAC
>JARWLF010001129.1:0-11284 GCA_029853055.1 Scenedesmus sp. KT-U | reverse complement strand
GTATGGGTGCAACAAGCCATGAGTAAACTGTTATTAGACACTCGTGAACCACTGCTAGCGATATGTGGCCGCAGAGAGCTATCAAAGAAGCATTATTGAGTTATAGCTGTTTCTATTCCAGTACACCTCGGAGTCCGAGACCGTCCTGGTGCCTAGTGCAGGCGTATGGATGAGTACACATTCTGGATGATATACTTCACACTCTGCAAGAGATATCTGCCGACTGAGGAGGACCAGTTGTTGCACTTTCAGCACTCTGCAGTAGTGGTAGGGTCAGGAGTGAGCAGTGGTAATGCATTGCAACAGGCAGACTCGAAGCCTTCCTCATCAAGCAGTGAACAACATCATCAGCCAGCAGATGCTCAGGTGAGGTTGGCTGTTTGCTGCTGCCCAACAGAAGGTAGATGCTGTGCTTGAAGCTGTGAGCCAGCTTGTCCTTCACAGACGCAATGCTGTTGACTGGAGTGTCGGTCTGTGCTGGCAAGTCTGTTTCTCTGCTCTGTGGCATTGACGAGAAACGTTCAGATTGACCTCTTTGTACTGGGTGTTTATACTGGGTATACGGATGTCCTCCAGCAACAGCCTTCTTTGTACCTTGATCGCCTGCAGGATACAGATAGCACAGCAACAGCAAGTGTCAACAGTCGCAGATCAGCAGCTTCAGGTGAGCTTCAAAGGAAGATACCTCTCTTTTGCGGGTGCAACCAAACCTGTTGCAGGGCGACCATCACCCCTTGCTGTCACCACACACTTCAGGTTTGCATCAACTAGTCAGGTACAATCGGGCAAGCTTGAGCTCCTGTGTTGCCCAGGTGTGTCACAGTAGGCTCGCAGCTGTGTCCAAGCAAAGCCCACTGCCTGCTCGTCATGTTGATAACATGCTGCTGTTTCAACTGTCTGATGCAGCAGCACCTACAGCAACATCAACACATGCAGAGGTCAGCAGGGCTGCTGATGAGGGTGATGTTGATGATGCAGCAGTTGATGAAGACCTGCCAAGTGACCCTGAGCTAGATGCATACTTGCAGGTGTGTGTGAGTCAGCCGTGTCAATGCAGGTGTGCCTCGGGTTGAGAGAGTGACAACAGCGACACAGTAAAGCCTGGCATTCCTGCTGCAGCACCTTGCAAGCAGAGACTGCCCAGCAGTGATGAAGGAGAAGCCGTCGGCAGACGGGGACACTTGTGCGCAGGAGAGAATGGGATCCCCTGCAGCAGTGGTTGAAGTCAACGTGCATACTGGGTATAATACATACTGATGCAGTGAAGTGGTGCTGCATTTGTTGGTGCTGTATTTGTTGTAGGGTCTCACATCAGAGCTGCTGTACTGCTGCAGGATGCCCTTCAACTTCATGAGGATGGTGGAGATGGAGGAGAGGCAGCTGGTGATGAGCAGGAAGGGGATCACAGTGATACATCTGACATTGGTGATATCGATGACTACATCAACAAGCTGGATGCAGGTGAGGATGAACTACACCACACAGCATACACTTGTGAATATATCTTCACTCCTGCCGTATCAGTTGTGACTGCTGCTGTACTCTTGTGCATGGTGGGAGTCAGCCACACGCCAATCTCTCCGCTATGCAATTGATCCTTGGCAGACATCGGCTGGTCCTCAATGGCCTGCATCATGCTGAGCACTCACAATATTGTTTTTCCTTGTATGCAGAGGTTGGCGCAACATGACGCCAGGCCTTTCAGCATACTGTACTGTGCCACTAGGGCTGCATGGTACAGCTTTCCTTGATTCAATGTCCAGAGCGACTGTGTCGGGTCGCTGCCCGGGATATGTTGGAAGCCTCAGCTCATCAGCTCAACATTCCTGGCTGATGCACCTGGCATCCTTGAGAATTGACCAGATGTCGTTTGAAATGGGCCCCAATCGGATTGCTCTGTCCTGATGAGGACTCATGAGTACACATACACAGAGCAGTATATCTTGTCTTGCAATCAGTTTTCACACTGCGCTTGTTGCATTATTGCTGTTATGTGCTGGTAGCTGTGACACCTGAGACAGTGACCAATCATTGACATGATGTCTACGGGCTCATCAGCTCGGCACAGCATGTAGGACGTATGACACTTTTGGTTGATTGAAGGGTTTTCTGCACAAGCACGGCTGGCATAATGATGCAGTTCTACTATGCCACATTATCTTGGTCACGTTGTTTGACAGCTGGATGTGTGATATAAGCCCAGCTTTAGGTGCTTTCAACGTCTTGAATTCAGAACGCATACGAACTGGTTGTTGTCACCCGTGGCACGGGTGCGATGAAGCTACTGCAGCTGAGACAATGATTACTAGATCCGAGATTTGCTGCGGTCATCATCATCATCATAATCCAGGTGTAAGAAGTTCACTACTGACAATTGGCACATTATTCCTGGCTACTCTTGATGCTCGATTTTGTTCCAGTCAACCAATGGCACTGCCTTGACAGTGTCAAGAGCTACAGCACTCTCACATAAGTATCCCGGTTGGCGGAGTCACTGATTTTCATTCAACAAAAGTGTTGCAAAACTTCGAAACTGGTTGAACCTGTTGATGACGAGCAACTGTCAGCCAACTAGTTGGAGGTGAACGCACACGCACTCAGATGTACATGCTAATGCATCACTACTGTGAGGCTGTAGACAGTGCACATCACAGCAATCCATGGTACTGCTTGTCGCCATGGCCTGCTCCTTGCAAGCAGACTTGGCTTCTTGGCAAGAACAACATTGCAGTAAATCAGACACAACAGCTGTGGAGGAACACTGTCACGTTACATCCACAACTCATCATGGCAGATACTTGTCCCATTGCTGTACCACTTCCACACTGCCATACCAGAGCTTGCTTGCCTCCTGATTGTGCCACACTCCAGGTATCACTACTGTAGTCGCACCTGGTATGGTGCCTGTCTTCACTGGACACACACCATCACCTTCAACAGCAGCCTCTCCACAATTGGCCTGCAGAAACAGATGCAGGAACCAATTGTCTCTTTAAAGTGTGTTAGAGCGTTGAATCTGGGTATGATGCTGCTTTCATCATATAAGTGTGTGAAACAGGCTCCAAGCTAGCCAAACTTTGAAAGTCTGCCCTTCAGTTGACCACATATAGCGGATGATGTCCAGGCGCTGTCAACAATGATGCTCACTTACTGCCCTCTTCTGGTATCTCAAGCACACCTACCACGTATGAGCTCTGTACAAACCACCTGTCGTTTGCTTCTGCAACAGGCAGCTGGCCGGTGATGATCTGCAGCCCCACCTGACTCATGTCAAACACTTCACCTGGAAGCATTACAGCAGCAGCACTGCTGGTCATAGCATAAGCATCAACACAAGCAGATGGGAACTTGAGCTCTTACCTGCTATGCATAAGAAACGGATGTCACTGACTCCAGCGTAGCAGTTACACAACCAGCAAGTGCAGCAGCATCGCCAGCAGCAGGTGGCAGCACAACCATGATGCACAACAGAGCAGTCCGAATGACGTACAACATGCCCTGTCATTCAACTGTTGCACGCAAGGTTTCTCTATGTGTATTGTGCTTACCTGTTGTTGCATTTCCGACAACACAGACAATGTTTGTGGGTTTCAAGCTGTCAGCATCCGGGTAGTAATGGTTGGCATATCGTAAGCTGGTGGTGACTGACAGGGGTAGGTCTTCTGACAGATCACTGAGCCAAGCTTCCTGCAACAAACACTGGCAGCTGTCAGTGGGAACAACTCTCATATGCTTGCCTCCTAGGAACAACTCTCATGCTGGGTCAGACACAAAGGACAACACCTAGCTGCCGCAAAAGGCCTTGACTGACAGTGGCCGGCAATCCTGCAGTACTGAGAAACATACCCATGCAGAGCACAGCCAGTGTCTTTGGTCTGACAGATGAACCCAGCGCAGAGTGGCTATCAGATGCTGCAACAGTGCCAGCTGAGCTGACAGAGGCAGCTGTGCATCAACCTGCACTGCTTCTGCTGCTGAGCCAACTCTTGGTATTCTGCTGCCAAGAGCACAACAACATCATGCTGGCATCTTCAGCCAGACCAGCACCTATGTGTCCCATCATCACCTCAGCTCGTCCAAAAGGATATGCCTCCATGCTCTGATGTGGTGTCCCACAAGTGATGAGAGTGTGAACCAGCGGCGACAAACCCCACACCTCACCTGCAACATATTGTAGCATCAAAACAGCGGTGTTATGATCTTCACTTGGCTACTGGTTGTCACCATCTTGAGCAGCTTGTCAGGCACGCCACTGGCGAATGCCCACGGCACTGGCAAGTAAAGAGGCAGCTGGGTTGCAGGACAGCTGGACCATTGCCTGTTGTAACAGTAGAATCATCACCCTAAGCAACTAGCTGCAGAGCTGATTTAACCTGCTCACCATCATATGGCACAGACCCTAAGGCTAGTCTGGCAAGCCAGCCTCCTGCAGAAATACCAACCTGCAAGAAACAAGCATCTGGTGACTGATGGAACTGGCCATGGGCTCCCTTGCTGTGTGTACTCACCCACTTGTGCGCACGAGTGTGCATAGTGTAGAACCAGATACAGGGAGCATTCTTGATCCATGAAGGACTTTCAAAGGGGACAACAACATATTCGTGCGTGTGTTCTGACCATCTTACCAGGCCCACTTGACTGTTATGCTTGTTAGCCAGCCTTCGTACTGCCTCTGCTAGCCGCTGTATGTACCACTTGAAGCTGCCACCAGACAGTGTGGGCAGCCAGTCCCAGGTGGTCACAGGCAGAATGTCTACAGTTGTAACATGCAATCACTGTCAGCTTGCCATCAATCCTGACATGCACTTTTGTAGACATATGTGCATGTTTACGGTTGAGCGTTGCAGGACAAGACTGATAGTTAACTCCACATTTGAAAGGCGTCAATCTGACAGCATGCACATGCACACCTGCTGCTGGATGACCTAAGGCCAGCAGGTTGTCAGCCAGTTCCCGGTATTGTGATCGCTCAGAGGTGGTGTTGTTGGACAGAAACCCAGGCAGGATGAGCACAGGGCATCTGCTGCCGTTGGCCCCTGCAGTATTTCGCGTGATTATGCATAGCCTCTGACGTCTGCTGCTTCCCGTGCTGCGTTGCCTGCTAGCAGATATGGATGGTAGGCCCCAGCTGGGGGTCAGCTGTTGATGGTCACAAGCTGCATATGATCGACTGTTGGCTGCATACGCTTGCAGCTTTGGCCGCAATACACTGCCAGTAGATAAAGTACTGGCCAGAGCTCTCAAAGAAGCTGATGCTCTGTGGGACCTATCAAAGCGTCCAGTCTCGGAAGGAACGGTATGCTGTTGTGTTGACTGTGTGCACTTGAGCAGGTTCATGTATACATGCCGCACGCTGCTAACAGCAGATGTACTGTAGCTTCAGGCTCCTCTGTGTAACAAATCTAAGACTAAGGCTTTTGAATATTCAACAGACAGGCTTGTAAATGCACTATTGTGCGGGGCACAGGGGGCGAAATCTCACTGTCAACTGCTGGGTTACATACAGGGAGCTGCTCGGCTTATCGCACGGCGCGATGATATCGATGTTGCATATGTTATCGTCCTACGTAGTTGACAATGCCAGTGCTTAATGCACACAGTCTCGCAAACGAGTGCCTGTCAAGATTCTGTAGCTGTCAAAGTTTAATCAATAGCCACTCCCAGTGCCGAGCTTCGACAGGACAAGCCGTGATGTTGCCTACTGCACTTTGTCGCTACAAAAATAGTGTGTGTTACTGCGTTGTTACTGCTTTCCAGCATGCTGCAGTGCTGGGCTAGACCAGAGCAGTTGACCCTTCAGAAACAGCGGTCATGCCAGCATACATCTGTCGTACGCTCTCAAGCAACGTCATCAAATTCTCAGCGGTGGCGTAGCTGCTGCGCGGCAGCTTCCGATGGCACCAGTAGCAGCGGCAGCAGCAGCAGCGGTGAGTCTCCAGCTCCTTCTGACGAGACAGCTGCAGTGAGGGGCGGAGAAGGCGTCTTCGGCTGGTTGAAACGTTCATTTGGGTCCAGCAAACTTGATAAGCAGAAATTGGCAGAGTATGGACTTGGTAAGCGCACGCCAGCAGGTGACAGACTGCTGTGGCCCCTGACAACAGCAGGAATGGGGCCACAGCAGCAATGGATGGATGCCTGATTATGTGACACATCGTGCAACCAGCGGATACAGACATATCGTACTCACTGCAGTCAGTAACAAAGATATAGGCAGTGCAGAAGACTATCACAGGACTTTGAGGGCTTGTTGATGTTTTCCAGAGGACCAGACCTTGGCTGAGCTTCAATATGCCACAAAGTCGTGTTGTGACTGTTGCAGTCATCAGCATGTGTTGTCAACCACATGGACTCTGGTTACCACCCTTGTCTGCTAGCAAACCATCAATGCACAGGACTGCAGTTTCAACATGTACAATGCACAAGATCACCATCGTTGCATTGCTGCAGGCGCCTTTGCTGCATATGGCATCATCAGCAACATCAATGCGGGAGTTCTGGTGACCATAGCCTGGTTGACAGTAGTCAAACAGACAGGACTCACACCACTAGATCCAGGACAATGGCCGAGGTTTCTAGCAGTATATGCCGGCCTGTACCTCACAACCAACCTGTTGAGACCCCTGCGGCTTACATTGGCGCTGACAGTAGCACCGTTCTTCAACAAGGGATTAGAAGGCATACAGAGAGTGTTGCGGTGTAATAGAGCGGTGGCATTTGGCATCATGTTGGCGTGTATAGCAGTCAGTAGTTTCATCTGTATTGGTTCAGCCATTGTTGCATGCGGGGGCTTCCCCAATGGACTGCCTCCTTTGCCTGGTGTGCCATGGACGAGGTAACAACAATGGAATACTTAGATTGGTAGCGGCGTCTGTGTGACCAAGTTGTCAAAGGTTGAGTAGCATCTCCATCTCTGAGCTGACAAGCGGCCAAGCTGTCACCTAGATCAGATGTCAGGCACTTGTGTAGTGGCAGTCCAGAGCTGCATGTCATATGTGTCACCTTTGTTCGTGGGTGCAGTGCTGCTACTGATGCAGACGCAGCAGCTCATGTAAGCCTTGGCAATATACCGTAGCGGCGGGCCTGCTCAATCAGGTTGGGCACCGCCAGAGATGACTGATTGTTGCACTGCAACGCACTGCATTGCACGAGTCGCACGTTAACGTTGCATGCTAGCTGCTTGGGTTGGGCGGCAGATATACCATAGCGGCCGCCCTCTTGTCTTTCACAATTGTTACCGACCAAGCCGCCAGCGTCTAGCGAAAGCGCAATCAAAGGGAATCAACGTTTCAGCAGACATCAAGTGTCCAGTCACTGAAGCAGAGAATAAGCTCACGTCTGATCTGCTTTATGGTTGCACCGTGCCAGAAATCACATATCACACATTCAAAGCAAACCTGACGCAATCACAGAACTTTGCTGAAATACAGCCGACAGAGTTGGGTCACAGTGTGCAAGTAGATTGGTCCCTGCAGTGTTGTGCATTGCCAGACTGAGCATGCACCGCATTGTATAGACTGCTTGTTGCAGCAGTATCACTCATTTCCAAGGTTTTGTAATCATTACGGCACATTCCCCATGCCTGAACCACTTCTTGGTCACTAGTGTTGACCTCCTTCAGCAAAACAGGCTGTTTTCATGTCCCTGGCTCCGAGCCTCCTGGAAATGCTTGTAGTGCATGATCATCTCCCTCGAGGTAGTATCTAAACACCGCCTTCATACGATCATGCTTGTCGGGGTGGTAGTCTGCAGATGAGTCACAGACACAACAGGCATAATTGTCACATTGGGAGAGCTCAATCGGTCTCTACAAGTGAGGCATCATACACAACTAGCAACTAAACAGGAGTTCATGTTGTGCCACCAGAGCAAAAAGAAGACAGCAAGCATAAGCCAGGCTTGAGGCACCACACTCCAATACCTGCACCTTCTATCAGCTGTGTACACAAAGCGGTCATGACTGCTTTGCTGCTGTGCTTGACATAACTCACTTATGTGCACCATGACTGGCATTTGCATGCTGCTCCGTGCTCTGTGACGCACATTCTTGAACAACACCTTGCTGTTCATGAACTTGTAGATGCTCATCACACGGACTGTTACCTGCATCACAGCAACATATGCCAACATGACCAGGCAATCTGACGCCATGATGACGTCACAAGACCTCGGGGACAGCTGCTGCTGTGCCATGCTTGCGCCAACATACAGAGGGGGGCTGCATAAACTGCACGTTACACTGTTGCTGGTACACAACGTGATATGCTTCATTGCTGAGACACAACCTCAGCAGCCAACAAATCATCCTGCTAAGCTTGATTGCAGGAGTGTTGCTTCATTCAGCCTGGCTATTGTGCAAATGCCATTGCACTGAAGCATTTATGAGCTAATCATGAATGTGTGACCTTCTGATACAGCCATTGAGAGACTATGTTACTTGGAGCCCATGCACTGCATTACCTGTGGGCTCCTGTAGTTGTCATGACTCAAGAAGAAGATTTCTTCATTGTAAGCTGTTTGGTCCCAGTACTTCTCACGTAATAGCCGGGTTTCAAGGCGCTGCACCAAGGCAAAACAGGTGGTAGCTTTTACAGATAATCTATGCGGAACTGTCCAGTGGCACTTGTAACACACATGTTGCGCAGATGCTTGTGCTGCCATGTGCACATATACTCGTTGACATTACATTGCACAAGGGGCGCACAAGAGCGGTCTGTCTCAGCTTCGGTACCACAAACGTTCTCAGAGGTAAAGCTCCACATCACAAGCAAAAGCACTGACCCTGCACATGTGCCCTTGGGGCTGGTGAAGTCAGCAGTGCTCACTTGAACCAGGCTGTGCAGGATTACTATCCTTTGTACTTCATACCTGCATCAGGTCAATAGTTCTTGGGTTGGCTTTGACATAAAACAGCCCACTGTTCAGGTTGAAGTGTGTCTCCTTCTGAGCAAACCTGTAAGTGACCACAGAGGATGTCTTGATCTATGTCCTGTGGCATGTAAGCATGCCTCAAGCATGTATCAGCGTGATGATTGGTTGACAGTTTGACCCTTAGAATCAAGGTGAGTTAACCGTCTTCGGTGAGCTGCTTGTACATGCCGGCTGTCAGTAGAACAGCATTCTCCATGCTGCTGCTGTACCTTCACGCACCTAGACCACCCCATGCTGGGATCATCATATCCCTCAATAGCACCATAAGCAGTTGGATGATCAAACCCATCACTCATGCCTTCAAGGTCGTGATCCCTGCATGAAGGCACAAAGCTCACAGCACTCAGGGGGTTGCTGCTGTTATGTTGAGGATCTGGACACTCACAGGATGACACACTCTGGTCTTGCCTTGATGCTACTTGTGGAATGTGACAGGTATGGACCAAGGAGTTGTGGCCCCATGATCAATCACGTCAGACTGTCAGCGCACGTTCTGCGGGTTTGTCAGCTAGCTGTGCTGTCGTGTCTGCGTGTAGCGTCTGATGGTGTGCACAGCATGAGGGCCTACGACCCACCGATACAGGTGCTTGAAGGGGTCTTGCAGGACACACACATCTATATCACTCAGCAACACCGCCCATCCCAGCATCAGAAACTTCTTGATAATTCCGAACTTCAGCGCCGACACTGCATGGTTGGCCCCGGTGTCTTGCTGACTTTTGCTAATCTGGATGGGCATGTGAAAAGCATGGAACCCGCGCGCTCTCAGATCCGACTCTGTTTCTCTGTCCAGTGCTACAATCACATAGTTTGTGAGGCCAGACTGCTGCACTCCTTTGAGGAAGGTGTCTAGCATTCCTTCACGCAGAGGATTGATGTTGGATACGCCAATCAACACCTCTTTGCTGGGTGCAATCTGCTGTAGGTAGGCGTCAAGTGCCAGCATTTGCGCATCTTTGGGATACTGTATGCTGACTTCTGTACTGCTGGAGCCTTGCTGAGTTGCTGGTATGCGTTGCTGCCGACTTGATTTGCCTAAGCTGCTTGGTTTGGTTTTCCTTTGCAATGCTGTGCCATTCAGGATGTCCTCTTTGTTGCTGCTGATGTATAGTCGCTCCGATAGCATAAACCCAACGCACATGGACACGATGAAAATGGCAAACAAGACGTCCCTGCGCTCACGCGCAGTGATTGACCTGTGTTTGCCTGTGCTGTCGTCGATGAGCATAAGGAACATCTGGTGAAGAGCACCAAACCCCAGTGTGCAGCTGCTCAGGCCCAAATCCGCAAAGCTGCTGTGGTCAGCTAACGTACATGCTATACAACTTTCTGATGTAACAATTGACGAGCCCTGCGTTGCACTCTGGCGGGTTTCGACTGATGACAGTTGAGTACCTCCAGTTTCACTGGAACATGGGCAAACACAAGCATGCGAGAGTAGCAACAAGCTGGTTATAAGCACTGTCTTGGTGATACAGTTTATGTTGGTGGGAGCCTGCATATGTAGCTGATTTCACAGACTACGTCTTCATTGAAGTTCAAACGGTGACACGGTTACGGGAAGGGATATTGCCTTTCAGTGCCAAACGTAGTCAGTCAGCGTCACTACTGATACTACCTTCTGGGCGAGATGATGCAGAACGAATGATACAGACACTGGATTGCAGACTTCCTGCATGCTGCGTCGTCACTGCAGCCCGCTCACAGAAAGACTAGAATAATGCTAAGGCGACTGCACAACCACATATTTGCTTTGAGATTGAAGGAGGTATTCACAGAAAGTCCACTGGTTTTAGTGTATCAAACACTTGGCAGCATCGATCACCATGGGGTGAAGACTCAGCTTCAGCATAGTGTGACTAAGCAACTGCCCCATAGCAACGTTCTGATCGACCTCTGCCATATGAAGAATAGCATGGCTTCAGCTACTGGCGATGATGCCTTCAGCGGGCTCTTCAACAACAGCAACCTGCTGCTGGGCTTCAAGTTCCCTGAGCTGATGCAGGAAGTACAACGTCAGAGAGCAGAGCAACAGCAACAGCATTCAGCAGGTTCAATAGATGCTGCTTCTGCGTCCTTGGGGAGGATAAGGCAGGGTACAAGCCCCTCACAGATAGTGGGTGGCTTGTTACAGCAGGAGTTGCCAGGTCCTCATGTACCGCAGCCAGCTTTGAAAGCTCTTGTAGAGCTTGGCATCAAATTGCCAACTGAGCAGCCAGTAGTCCTAGTAGGAGCATTCTACAAGTGTGGCAACACACCATTAGCTCAATTAAAGAGATGGATCAAGCTAGATGCTGGTCAGGTGAGAGTCCCCACAACAGCAGTGGCAGCAATGGTTCAGCGGCGTTGCTATCAA
>JARWLF010001128.1:0-11289 GCA_029853055.1 Scenedesmus sp. KT-U | reverse complement strand
AAAGACTTAGCAGCCTCATGGACTGCTGCAACAGCTTCGAAGCAGTCGAACGGAGAATTCACCGTTCCCGACTGTCGTTTGTACAGCGCAGAGCCAGCATAACGACGTAATTGCACCTTTTACCTATGTATAGTAATCCCTCTCAGCTCCCTAGCAGCAGATCAGCTGCAAACTGCGCAACCACTTGGCCCCTCCGGGACCGGAGCGAAAGCATACTACACAGCATCCTGTCATTGCCTTGGCTTTCAGCTTCAACAGTCAAAAACGTGCTTTCAACCAGCTATCTACTATTTTACACCGACGTTGCAAGCAACGGACGCTTGAACCGGCAAGCTCGAGACGGAAGAACCGGAGCGACGCTAGCGTCCCAGCGCTGGGATAGACGCAACCAGATTGAGGGTCGTTGGGACCTGAAAGTTGGTAGGTGAGTGGTTTGATTGATTGTTTATTTTTTCACCCGCCTGGTGTGGTCCTACGACAACGCACAAAGTCTTGCGGGAATGATTTGGGTACCGGTAATAGCCGCTATGAGGGAAGGTTCTTGACTCTTCTGGATTTCTGCTTTGACTTCTCTCAACGGTTGAGTCCTGAGTCATGACCAGTCCTGATGTTTGATCTTGTATGCTATACGTCACGTTGAGCCCTTGGGTGGCCCTCGTTGTATATATACTTGATAGCTCAGAACTATCTCTATCCACTCTGCTGCTTTGCAACAGTGCCCATTGGGTGCCAGCAGTTGCAGATAAAAAAAATCGCAAGGCTGAACAAGACAGGCGTCATACATTGTTTGATGGTCAGTTGACAGCCAGAATGCTGCAATCCAGTGGCATCTACTGCCCACTCGTACATTGCATATGCTGACAGAATGCAACATACAAGGCGATAGAGGTGGACAGCAGATGCACTGTCGGCATACGTCGATCACAAGGAGTGACGACCTGGCCCACCGACTGAAACTCTACAGCCACATGGGACTGGTTGGCCGTAGCTGCTCTGCAGCTCGCTAGCAGCCGTACAGGTCTGACTGTCTAGTGAGGGGGCTAGCCTTGAACTGCGCAGGATGTTGCTGTTGTGCTACATCAAAACGCAGATAGTTGTCTGTGCATGAATGCATCAACGGGTATGACCATGCAGTCATGCTGTTCTATGCATTTCAAACAACGGTCACTGCTTGAGCGATTGTGGAGACTGACACGGCTTTGGCAAGGGACTTGAATGAGCAGTTTGATGCAGATATGACAGGACTGTTGATCGATGGTTGCATATATAACACAAGCACAGCTGTTTGCAGCACCAACATCCAAATCCAAAAGCAACACTGCTGTGGCAGCTGCAACCTAGTGTGGCAGCAAGACCACCTTGCAAGAACATTGTGAAAGTGTTTTTTCACAAGGAATGCATCAAACCCTCACAGAACACATGCTGAATATGATGATGCCAAAACATGTGACTAAAGCAAAGAAGCCACTGGGAGAGCGTGCTATGTAATACTTTGCTGATCATCTTTGGAAGCTGCAACACCCATCATGGCCTGTAATTGACACAGGTGACCTGATGATACCAGAGTAGTTGATACCCAACTAACTTGATGTCTCAAACTCCCACTGGTCAGCAAAACAGACACTAGCTGTGACGACAGTTGCTGTGATGCACATGCTGCTGGCAACTGATAACCAGATTCTGCACAGCATACAGCTGTATAGTGAGCCGCATGCCCAAGCTGCACAGCTCTGTTCGTGCTTGCGTCGGTTTGGCAGTAGACCCTTCACTGATGTAGTAGTAGTAGTACCATACATCCCTGCCTGGCGGCAAACCACACCCCACCAGTAGCAGTAGTAAGCAACCTGCAGTAGTAAACAGCAGACAACGCAGCAGGTGCGGGCATCATCATGTGACTCATGTTGTGATGCTGACTCTCAAAGGATTGGCCAATCAGTGCACGACTGAGACATCTGCCAACAAGTGCATTACTATTTGAGCAATGCAACTGCCTTTGTGAAGTTGCAAGCTGATGAGTTTGCATCAGTGACTGCGAGCGTAACGACACATGCCCAGTAGTCTGCCGGGACTCCCAGAGTTGGCAGCTGCTATCGAACAGCAGTTGATACAACAAGCAGCTGGGTGCAGACTTGCAGAGGCTCACTTGCAGCACCGCTGCATAGTATGCCAACAAGTTGAAGCCGTGATGCCCCACACTATACAATGCTTCCAGAGTCTGGCATCCAGAGTTGCTGGTTTCCTTGCTTACCACAAGTGCAGTGCTCAATGCACTGTCGCATGATGCGTGTGAGACATCTTGGCAGTGTGTGACAGGTGATTGTATACAAGCACAACCTACCTACTAGTTGGCTCTGCGCCTTCTGAATGAGCTGGCTCGGTCTGCAACGCCCTTGACATACAGCCATGCATGGTCGACATTGTGTTGAATCTGTTGCATCTGTTGCTGGATGGACCTCTGGGCAAAACCCTGAGCACCCTGCAAGATCGTTTGGCACATATCAAGTGATTGACTGGAAAACACTGGCTGCAACTGTCCCTGTCACGAGGAAAAGCGCAGGCGCCTGGCAGGCAGACATATATGCAAGCATACCTCCCAGGTATGCGGAGTATGATGTATGTTGCAATTAGCATGCCTCAAGCTTGAACCAAACTGATGCAATTGAACAGCATGACTTACGCGCTGTAGGCGGGCAAGGATGCTGGCGGCTACGCATAAATACTAGACACTGAGAAGCTGCTGAGAAGCTTCACAGCAAAGTGCATTAAGAGGTAGAACTAGTTGTATGTTATGAAGGTTGAAGGTGACTGCTGTCTGGGGCTCTGGACAGAACCCAAGAATCATGCAATGGCTAGATACCTGATCAGTGTTGCAATTTGCCTCATATTTTGCCCTCTTGGCTTGGTATGACATGGATGATGGGTCCGCATGATGGAATAGTGGCATGTCAGCGAAGGAGTTTGATGTGCAATCCAGACCACTGTCTGAATCACATCCAGATGTTGCTGGGGGTAGTAGTCCTTGGGGCTCCTCGTCTAGCTCTTCCTTTGAAGCCCTTGGACGACAGCATAGCAGCCTTATGATGCCTTCGATGGTCATCTCAACCAGCACGGAAATAACGACCAAGCACCAGAGGGCCCATGTGCCTATGGTGACCATGGTGTTGATTGGCCATAACAGAATCAACACAATCCACTGCAGCAATGAGGTGACCACGTCCATCCGTCCCATACTGCTGTTTTACGCTTGGTTTGAACTTGAGTCGAAGTCACCTGAGCACAAAGATAACCAAATCAGAACAGCAAGTGAGAGAATCATGCAAAGAAGTCAGGAGCACTGCAGGCATCCCAGAACTTGATGTGCTGGTGATACAGGCTTCACATGATTGCCGAGAATGTGTCTTTGTGCAGCTGCAGGGATGAATCAGAATTGATGTTGTGAACGTCTGTAATGGCCAGCACTCTCATCAAGACGTGGTTGACGAAGCCGCATCAACATCTCGGGTCAAGCTGGCACTGCAAGCTCTTGTTGCAAGGTTACTATTTGGATATCTGATAGCTGCGTGCGTTCTATAAAGTACTTGCAAGTACCGTCTGAACACGCGTGTGCACTTTTTTGGGTCAAACAGCAGTATAGACATCCACCCTATCGAGGAGGCTCGAGGTCACGATCTAGTATCACGGCGATGCATGTTTACCTAGGATGTCGTCGAAGCAAGACTTGTCTCCACACAAGACCAGCTTTTGCAGAACAGCTCCGTGGATGAACGGCCCAGCTCTCGCCACTGAAAGTACTTATAGCAAGAAGACGGAGATGTCAGATATATTCATCAGTCGACCAGCAGGAACACTGTATCTGGTATGAGGGAGGTCGTGTTTATGTACCACCAATTTGCCGCGTTCAAATTATGGGGCGATGACAGTAACAGACGCTGGACTGCCGCGAGCTGTCAGGTGACAACCAATTGTTGAGGCAATGGCTTCTTTTTTCCTCATATGTGTAAAGCGCCTGCTTGCCAACGTGCAGCTGCATCCTGTCCCGAAGAAGCAGGGCGGAACGACCACTTTGGATAAATGAAAACAGAACACGTAAACGGCTTGTTCACAAACCCATTCATCATGCCCTTGTCGACTTCAAGGCCCCCGTGCTGCTTTGTGTCTGTGGCATGCACTGCCTGCTGTGCACATAAGTCAAGCAAATGTGAAAGCAGACTCCGCTGATATGCAAGGCTTGCAAGTACCAATCAGAGTTTTCAGCTCGAAAAATCATAGCTGTCAACCAGTTTGCAAACGAAAGGCCATGCACTTATGTAAATTGCCATGATTGTCAAGATGATGATGATACTGTGACCCCCACACGAATCATATGCTTACGTGCCTTGCTGGTCACTCACACAGCAATCTGTCAAATGTCACAATGACCTTTTGTCAAAGCCCCTTGAGAGATTGGAGTGTGCTTGTGCGAACTTCGCATGCTAACTGCTTTGCTGCCCTCATGTCTTCACAGAGAATCTCTGAGAGACTGCTCATGAGTTCTGTTGTAGATGCCATCCATGAAGTTATTTGATTGAACCAGGAGGCATAGATACCCGGTATCAGTGAGGCCCAAACGGCCGGAGTGGCTTCACTTCGACTTCATATGCCATGGGCTTGAATGAAATACCCAGTGCCATGTCACCCCAGGTTGTAGCAAGGCTGGCATCGATATGGCAGTTTCATAGGAGCTTACCAGCCAGCCTGTCTGCTGGCCGGTGCAAGCTTATCGTGGTACTCATGACATGATGATGATGAGTTTGTTACACGGGAGGTGGTCTCATGACAGGATGATTGTTAACAGTAGTTGGGCAAAGCCTAGCGCCTGAAGTAGCTGGTAGAACAATGTCTAACTGCAGTGACTTAAATCATTACATGTCAACAACCCTTGCAAAGCAGTCAATGATTGCAAAAAAACTGATGTGGTCATGTAAAAACAATTCAGTTCACGTGTCAATTGTTGACAAACATGTGCCACGTCTTATGCAGCACGATATGTGGCTCGCACTCAACAGCATTCAGCCTTCCACACTCGTATGTCCACTGGGAGCCGTGCATCAGCAGTGTCACCAGCAACCATTCTACTGGTGCTTTTGCATCTTTGGATGCCAGGGCTTCAAATGGCTCCATGCTGCACCCAGAACATCTGCAGAGTGTCTGCAGCATATCTCGTGCACGCCGTGCCAAATACAGGGGTGCCAATCAGGGTTGTGCCAACTTCAATGTCACAGCACCTTGCCCAAGCGTTTGCTGTTATTGTCCATCACCAAAAGTCCATCACCAAAAGTCCATCACCAAAACCAGATACCAAAATGAGAGTACGAAGGCACCTGTATAATCATGGGGTGCAGCCTGTCAACTTGCCATTCAGAGCTGTGGGTACTGCCGCGAGTGTGAAATATGCGGTACTGCTACGAGTGTACCATAAGCTTGCTTGCAGTCTGCTAGGCCTTCTTTGCCAGCCTGAGTGCCTCTACAGGAAGCCATCCCTGAAGGCAGACAAAGAGTGAGCAAGGTTATCATACTGATAGCGGAGGTGGACAGGCTGTGGAGCACTGCTCGAAACGCTTCAACAGAACGTGTATATTGGTTTACATATGGCAGATATCACAGCACTGCAGCTTGGTGTGTTCATAATACACAGAACAGGGCACCATCCCCTTTTTACCATCTGCAAGTTCAACTTATTGAGATGCCATGTCATCATGTCACACTGCGACAGTCTGCACTCCCAGGACACATGTACATGTACATGCTGAATATTCTGCACTCACCAGTGATGTGGCTTCGGCACCCACACCAAAACATCCTCACGAACTTGCTCAAGTTCCCGCTGCCTGCAGGAAGTATGCATTGCACCAACACAATATCAGAGCCATCAGCCTGGTGGGACCAACACTTGCTGCGCATGTCCAAGCAGGAGCAAACAGGTCAACCATAGAATCACTTGAAATCGTTGTCCCAGCACTGCTAGGCCAAAAGTTGGCTGCAAGCGACCTGTCATGTCTCCTAGCGCCTCGTATAGACCGCACAAGATGTGGCCAATGGTCACGCCACGAATCAACTAGTTGCTGTACCTCTCCTCAAGTTTTGCTCTGCCACCCTCCACCACCTGGCTTTGTAAGCTGACCCATGCACCAATCCTGCTCCCCCGGGGTCTGCTGTCAAAGTACGCAGTTGACTTCGCCTCTGAAACAAACCTGGATCAGTGAGCACAGACCAGGTTTCTGAGCTCTGCACGTAGTACAGTGCTGTTGTCTTGTGCCCAGATGTCTCAGGCTCCAGGAAGACAGGATGCAATTGCTGCACTGTCTCAAATAGATTTAGTAATGCATATGTGTTTGTAGTGCTGTCCGTCAAGCACAGCATCATGTACTGTGACTACTATGCACCCACCTGGCGTTGTAGGCCCTCCCACCAGAAAGCAAGTGCTCTCCTGCCCTCACTGGTCAGCTCCCGACCCTTCCTGCTGTTGTAGTTGGTGTAGAACACAAAGCCCCTCTCATCATAGCCCTTCAGCAGGACATACCTCAGACCAGGCTGACCATCACCAGTGCAGCTGGCAATGGCCATGGCATTGGGTTCTTCTACATCTGCAGTGAAGCAGCCGGCAAAGCAGCTTGTGCGTTGATACCACAGGCATGACCAACACGTATGCATATAGCTGGCTAATGGCAAGAGGGATATCTGCTACTGCAACCCAATAGTACCACAGTTGAGCTAACATAAACAGACGTGTTCACCCACCCTAGCAGCTACTGTCTTCCTGAACCAGGTGTCAAACTGCTTCAAAGGATCTGGATGAACCTCACTCTCCAGCAGCCCATGTTTCTCATAGCTCATCCTCATGTCAGCAGGAGTGATAGCAGCACTGTCAGATGGCCTGGATAGCTTAACACATTGTGAGGTGCCGGGGTAAGAAGGCAAGTTTGGCTCAGAAGAGAGGAGGCAGATCATGCTTATCCTGTATAGCAGGTGGTACAAACGTGCCTCTTGGGTGATGATGAGGGCACTGCAGGTCAGATACTAGATGAAGCAACTTGCTGAGCTTGACTTTTATCTATTCCCATCGTTCTGGCAAGTGCTGCCAACATCTGCATCACCTGGCACGCGCTACAACTAGGCTTGGCTGTGTAGCAGAGGCCAGACCATATAAGAAGCCTTGCTGCGTATGCGTCCATTGCATGCAGCAAACGTTGGATGTGCTGATGCAAGGAGATGGTCAACAGCTGGAGGCAGCATATGTGTCTGACTATAACACACATGACTCACGTTGAAGTGCCTTGCTGCTGACTTTGGTGCTGTTGGAGACATCAGCATGTCCGGCTGCAGTGCGTCTGTTGTTTCCTGGACCTTCTTCAACATGCCAACCACTGGGTATGTCAACAGACACTACTGTTGGGGGCGGGGCAGCTGGAGATAGCATCTACAGGAAGCAGACGCACAAAGACTCTGATGACATGCCCCTCAGAAAAGCAAACAGTGAGAAGCATCCCGGCCTGTGCAAGGGTGGTGGGGTGTTGACCTGCTGCTTGACGTCTGCTATGTAGCTTCACTGCAGTTTATATGGCATGTTGTAATGCCGAACTTGTTTCTGAGTTGACAGATACACACTGCAAGGCAGTTGCACAAAATGAAGTAAACCTGTGTTCTGTGTTCCCTACCCATCCCAATACAGTTGTGCCTGCTCACCGCAAGGAGTGGGGGTGTTGGTGTTCCTTTCAAGCTGAATCCGAACAAACCGTCAACCACCAGATCACAGACCCTTGACAGGCCCGTGATGCCCTACCACCTTGTGCTGTTGCTGTGCTGCGCTCTGCCTGAGACTCTGCTGGTGCCTCGTGACAGCTGTCTTGGAGCTCTGCCTATCAGGGTAACATCCCTGCAGACACCAGACAACAGATCCAGAATCCTGATGGCCATCCCATGGGTATAGACAGCCTTGGTGTCACAGTGCACAGAGCAGAGCCAAAAATGTCACTCTTTCTTGGCACAAGATCATGCACAGGCAGTACAACCAGGAAAGTTGGCTACAGCTGCATTAGCAGGTGCCAGCAGCAGTCAATGCCCTTACACATGGACTGTGCAGTATTCACTGCATGTGCAGACTGTGCGTGCAGCTGATTATCTGCCCAGCAACTACTGCAGCAATCATGGCCTGCAAACAACCTTGGCATCTAGCTGAAATGACTTGCTGAGCTGCATCATCACCTCCACGGAAGCATCACTAGCCCATCATCTTCCTTGCGTCTTGCACAGCTTGCTCGGGTGGTATATTTTGAAAGCGATATCACCGCGTGCGCACAAATGTGTGTGGCCACATAAGCAGGACTTGTCACGTACAAGAACGTGGCGTGCACCAGCCTTGCTGCAGCAGATGCAGTTAAAGCATACGATATGCAGACCTTTGTAAAATGCTTAGACCTGGCTTAGGTTACATCAATTGTTCGTCCGCTTTTGCAATCCCTTGCAGTGCGGATCTGTTGGACCCTGACGGTTGAGCGGGTGGCGGGTGAGTGAACCATTCGACACAACTGATTCAGTTAAGACGCTCGGGGGATATGATGGTTTGGTTAAGTTTGCTTAGTTGAATTTATGAGGCTGAGTTGTATTAACAGGGCTTTTTGTTGTCAGCCGCGCTCACACAGCGTGATCTGGATTGGCAGCAGCATACACGCGGGAGAAAACGGTTTTTGGAAAGCAAGGCTGTCTCTCGGCGCATCCAGCGCACACCTGGTCGAGGATGACACTGCAGTGCCCTCTACTGTCGATGTCAGCTCCCGTGTTCCAGGTGGGTTGAAGCAATCCTGTTCCCTGGTGTATATGCTGGCATTCTGTGATATAAGCTTATGGTTCGGTGGTTCGTCCCTTGCTTGATCCTTCTGCATGACTACAGAATTACACGCCTACTGTCGCACTGGGCCAGGACAGTCTTTAGCGTACGTATCAATCTTGCTACCGGTGATCTATTATCGTCGACCAGCAGAAACTGTATTATGATTTTTCAATACAATGCAAACAAGCAAACCTGCAGGGTACTAGCCTTCGCTGAGCATCTGAGCTGCTGCACATGAGTATCTTCTGCTGCAATTGTCACCTCTGCATCCTCTGCTCTTTCCCACTGCAGGCCATCCTGCAACACCTTCCTGACCTTGACCTCGTCAGTATCAGGCAAGCTAGCAGGTCTATCCATCTGCAAGTGACTCAGCACCTGCCCCATATAACCCTGGTGTTGTCTAACAGCAGTAGCGAGGAGCTGATGACTCAATGGGACCAAGCAACGCAACAGCTGTTGCATGTTTCCAGCATCCATGTCCATGTTGCTGGAGAGGTAGCAACAGACATCTTTGAGTTGGCGATGCAGCTGCTGTCACAGCGCACTGCATTGACAGAGCTGCAGCTCCTAGCTGCTGGCCAAGACTGGCACAGCCCCACCGATAACAGCAACCATAGCAGCCGTTCACACGTGACAACACTGCAGCCTTTGAGACACCTCATGACTCAGCTGCAGACCCTGGTCATCAAAGGTGTTGCTGCACAGAATGTTGTGCATGACCTCAAACTGCTAGCGGCAGCTGCACCAGCAGGCGGAGGATGGAAGAAGCTGCAGAGCCTGACACTGACCGCCCCTCTGAGCTACCTCGACTCTGCACATGCTGGTCGTGGATCGGACTTCTGTCATGCTCTGAAGCACATCACAGCAGCATTCCCTGGACTGCAGGAGTTCATTATCGAGGCCCCACGCTTGACAGCACCCAAGGCAACAGCTGTGGACAGAAGAATGCATGACTACCAGCCACCGCTCAACATGAATGGAGGGTGGGCATTCACTGCGCTGGCAGAGATTGCAGTGTTAGCAGCACTGGCAAACGCAGTACTGCAGTTGAGGTCTTTGAGTAGGTTGGTTGCTACTGGTGTGCCCGACATCTGGGCAGATGAAAAGCCAACAGAGGTGGAAGGAAAAGCAGCAGTAGCAGCCGAGCTCAGCATACTTGCAGCTGTCAACAAGCCCCTTTCTTCTGGTGTCATAAGCTCTGTCTCAGCAGCAGCAGCGCTGTTTGGCACCCTGGATGATTTTGGCTGCTGGCTGCTGCACCAACACCCTAGCTTGAGGCAACTGCAGATCAGCTTGAACACGGATCAGTACCAAAGGGGCATGTCTTGGCGGCGCCAGGGCCAGCAATCGCTTTACACCGATGGCAGGAACAACTTGTTGACAAGGACAGCAGCAGCACAATCAGCAGGCACAGTTAAACTGTACGACTTCAGCGTCGATTTCTATTGTCCCAATAACACAGCATACACAGCAGGCCAGTCTCAGCTGTACTCAACTGATGATGCGAGCAGGGATGTCGCCACTGCTGCACACAGAGGCAGCAGCAGCAGCGTTCTAGTTTTTTAAAGCTCTCCACAGCCCTGTGCTCAGCAATCTCCCGCTACACCTCCCGGCCAGCTATCTCTGTGCTGCCTGGCATCACCAGCTGTTGCCTGGGGCTCAATCAATCGCATGTTCACGGCTTTGTGGCTGTGCTGGAGGACCTACCGTTTGTGAGCCATCTTGAGGTAAGCTTGTGCTCATAGGACAGCACTGATGTGTTGCAACATGCATCATTACGACCTGATACATCAGTAGGCATGTTTCTATGACCTGTTGGCTGTTAGTTGCTGACAACAAATGACCACCTCAACCTGGCCAGATTCAGACACCTGCTGGGAGACCTTTGATCAGGGTACTGGGCTCCTTGTACAGGTTGTCTTAGCCCAGTGGCATAGCTTTGTTGTGCGCTTGACCAACTGAAATTCGAGCACACACTGTTCACTTACAGTAGCATGATGGTCACTGAGCACACCTTTACTCCACTGCGGCTGTTTGCAGGTGAAACTGATACCCACCTATGTCAGCAACAACCCTAATGCTAGCATCAGGGCAGTGCTGCTGGCTGCAGAAGCAGTGACAGCTGCAGCAGCAACAGCGACAGGCCTACAGTCATTTGACATGAGGGTTGAGCATCCAGCGTGCATCCTTGCAACCACTGGTCTGCTGTGCCCACTGACTGCTGCTGCTGGGGGACCTGGCAGCAGCCTGAGGAAATTGCAGCTGGCGGGGCACTTTCTAACAACAACGGAAGAAGCAGAAGCAGCCATACAGCGTTTGGTTGGCAGAAACACCCTGCAGTCTGTGGAACTGCCACCGAGGTTTCCTGGGTTGGGATTCACAGATCTGTCAAATGCTGCTCAGACTGATGCTGAGCAGTCATT
>JARWLF010001127.1:0-11302 GCA_029853055.1 Scenedesmus sp. KT-U | reverse complement strand
ATGCCGTCTAGTGCTGTGGCCAGATACGCATTGATCAGCCAGGTGATGTAGAACAGCAGCAGCGGGGGACCACAATGCAAGCCAAAAAGGGGACTAGCAGCAGGCAGCATGTTGCCGGCAAACCTGCAGCAGCAGTACATATTGCACAGATGCAGTACATTGTTTATTCGTGTTGTGACCTCGCTTGCGAACATGATTGTCGCAGCATAGAGACAAATCGTTACATGTCAATGCAGGAGCAGCAGCAGACCCACAGCTAAGACGAACCTGCTTGGCGCCAGCAGTGACCACAATGCAAGCAGTAATGTGGCGCAAGCAATGACAGACACCTGCATTACGAGGGGCAGAGCAGCAGATGCGTGCATTGTTGATGTCCCTGGCAGCAACCTACACAATGCACAGCACTAAGCTGATGATGGGTGATTTAGCAAGTGAGCATTGCTGTAAAGGACTCAAATGCACGTCATGTTCGGCTGTATCGTGCAAACCCGAACTGCTGCTGCTGCTGCCGCTGCTGCTGTGTATCTCACCTGCTGCTGTTGCTGCAGCTGCTGCTGGTGCTTCCTGATGGCGTCTGAAACACGCTCAAACACGCCCAGATAACACCAGAGTTTGTGAACTGAAGTCCCAGAGTCAAGGGTATAGACGCCATGGGGGCGAATGCACTGACTACTGCTGCTGGAGCAGCTGCCGGCTGAGCTGAGGACTGCTGCTGCTGCTGCTGCTGCTGCTGCTGCTGCTGGTTTGTGACACACAGCTGAGGTGGCACTGCTCTGAGTGCTGTTATGACTTGAGTTGCTTCTGATGTTTCAGCTGCTGCTGTTAGAAGACAAATGAGTGGGGCAACCAGCATCTGCAATGCAAGTAAATTGAGCACACAGAGGTCAGAAGACTGCTCTCATTGAGGAGGTTGCTGCAAGTGCTGTCATTGCAATACAAGCTGCTGTTGTGTGATTATTGCAGATTGTTGCGCAAGTGCAACAGGTGGTGAAGACCAGAGGCACGTGCCACAGGGTCGAGGGCAGCATGCAGGAGCACAACAGCAACAGCAGCAGCAGGAACTCACCAGCAGCACATGACCAACCCCTAAACCGTTCATACTGCCAAACCCCAAGGCTTCAAGGATGTCAACAAATACCTAGTCATGCTGCTGCTGTGGCTCATCTCCACAGCTGCTGCTGCTGGGGAGCTTGCCAAACCCATACAGTAGCTGTACTGTCAGCTGCAGTGTGAATGCTGTCAGTGCTGCTGCTGCTGCTGTTGTCCAGAGCCTCTTATGTTGTCTGTAGCTGACTGCTGCTTGTGGTGTTGAGATGCAGGCAGCTCCCCAGAACAGAAACATACAAAGGAATAGAAACCCTGCACAGCACACCACCTCATGTCAGTTGTTTGTGAAACCTGGTCCCTGTACCTGACACTGTTTGGGGGGCAGCTGCTGTTGTTCCTTATAAAGAGTGTTCACAAAAATGTGTGAGATGAACAGGTCTCTTGAGCATGCAGCTGCCAGCAGTAGCAGTACTGTACCTGTCAGGCTCAGGTTGCTGTATGCAACCAGCAACGTGCTTGCAGCAGCCAGCAGCGCCTTGTTTTGGTGCCCCAATGCGTTCACTACAGCCGCTGATCCGATGATCGGCGTTGGCCAGCGCGCAAACATGTTGTAAACCGTCATACCCCTCAGTGCAGAAGTTTTCGGTGGTGCGCTGAACAGCTGGCAACCCGTGCAAGCGACCTGGTGAACCTCGGCGCTCTGTATCATCGCCTGGTATGATTAAATCAGTCATTACATCAGACTCGCAAGGGCTGCTGAGACTGTGGGATGAACCGATGCCGAGTTGATTCATTCCAGTAGTAGTACCCTCTCCGGCCACGAGGCCCTTGAGCACTTAAAGTGCTAATCCCTGGCATGCATCCCTGCAGTACACGGTACAATACGTGGTATGTTGTGAACAATCCAGAGGGAAGATTAATCAAGTTTCCAGCATGGTGTCACTGGGGTTTCGGACACCTCCGTACTTTTCCGCGGTGGGCCTTGATTGGCCCTGTACATGCGCATGGTGGCACCCTCGTGTCAGCCAGCTGAGCCACGTTGGACCTAATGTTTTTGAGTGCTTACAGCCTCAGTTTGAACATTTTGGGCAATTTGGACATCGTTGATACCTGTGGAGGCCAGCAGTAGTACGTGGCAGAACAGTAGTGCACTGCGTTCTGCTCTCAGAGCAGTGCACTGCATTGAGGGGATCAACGAGTGTCATGGTGCATCTAGTGGGGCTATCAGCAGTCTTGCAGTTGACCTATACTTGCAGCAAGCTTGTTTCCTCCTCAAGATGTCCTGTTCCAACTTGCTGAAGGTTTACCAGCTGTTTCTGTTCATGCTGCTACTGTTGCCGCAGTCCTGAGGCTCACTGTGTCCTGCAATCAGGTGGTGGTGATGGCACTTTGAATGAGGTGGTGTGTGCTCTCATGAATAACAAAGAGGCTCTGCAGCAGCAAGGACTGGCAGTAGCTCTGCCTCCTCTAGGAACAGCAAATGACTTCGCCCGTATGTCAGGGGTTGATGTGGTGAGTTGTGGTTTGATGGTGCTCATAGTGTACACCTTATGCAGATTCGATGTAAAGCTTTGCTCTACTATGGTCAAATGGGCAGCCACGATGCAGTTGCTGCTTTTGCAGCTCACTGCGGTGGCAATTGTGTTGAGTTGGTACATCAGGCATGTCTGTGGAACTCAAGTCCGTGGCCTTGTCTCAGTGTGGGACAATGAAACAGGTTTGGGTTCTTCACACTATTGGTGGCCTTGAATGAAAAGACTACGTCAAGGGTTATCTCCAAATGTTCTTTTGACATATGAGGCGTTTGTTGTGCTCTCCTTGCGAACCTGCAGGACCCTTATGCTGCTCTTGTGACTGCCTGGACCCTTCTACCATCCACCCTATTGATGTGGCAGCAGTGAATGGTCAACACTTTTTGATCACTGCTGTGGCGGGCAGTCTGGCTGAGTCATCATAGGCACAACTCAACAGCAAGTGGAAGAGGCTCCTGGGACGAGCAGCTATCGGTCTGTACTACATAGTACGGTGAGGGATACATGTAGCCTACAGCAGCAACATTGGTTCTTGCAGAAGTGTATCAAACATCTCCAAATCCATGTTGTACGGTGGTGCACTGTAGATCTGTGATGTCTGTTGTACCAGCGGTTTGCATGATCTTAGTCACTGCATATCGACTTGATCTGGCATGTCTGCATGGGCCGAGCTGTCAGCCCTGCAGGATGCACCTGGTCCACCTATGATTGGGCTATCAAGCAAACTTCTTGCCAATGGTCACTGACACAACTACCTGTCGTATGCACCGCTGCTGTTGGTTGTGCAGGTTGCTGTTCCACATGTTCCCCAAGACCCTGCAGTCCACCTGCCACATGGTTGCATGCTGACGGAGAACCAGCTGGAGACAGCAGATCTGTTGAGAGTGTTGCGTCCATATCAGACATAAAGGGCAACATAGGCAGCAATGGTAGTCCAGTCACAGCAGCAGGGCGTGCAGCAGAGGCCCCTGCAGGTGCCACTGCAGGAGATAGCAAGCAGCTCAAAGACAAGCGCAGCAGACACAGGGGGCCCAAGAAGCGAACTTTGTGGCGTATGGTGGTAGCTGTGCAGCCTGATGGCCAGCATGTTCGTCAGCAGGCGAAGTTGAGACAGCAGCTGGGCCAGTGGGCTGTGCTTGTGCCGGTGGGTGCAGGGGTTGGATGGGTAGCTGGCATGAGGAAGAAGGACCAGCAGGGTGCTGAGAAACAGGCATTTGTGGGGGATGATCATCACCAGTGGTACCAAGCAGTGGTCACATCAACAGGAAGCAATGGCATGGCTGCTGCTGCCTGTGTGTGCGAAAGCAATGGATAGGCACTACAAGCAGCAGTATAAGATGTTCAGCAGCAGCAGGGCGACAGCAGACTCTGCTCGGAGCAGCAGCAGTAAGAATATTGATAATCACTGCTTGCAGCCATAGCCAGCAGCAGTAACAAGAGTGCGTCGCACCACGAGTTGCTGTGTCTCAAACTGCTGCTGCTGCTGCTGCCCCAGATGCTGATTGTCATGTGGAGTGGACAGTGGGTCAGCATCCGCAAGTGCAGAGCTTTTCTGACCACCAGCGTATTATCAAGCAGTGCTATTTTAGTTCCCGGTAAGCTGTTCAGTACTTGGCCACTCTGCAGGTTCTGAATCTGCATGGAACTCTTTCT
The DNA here is from genome assembly GCA_029853055.1 of Scenedesmus sp. KT-U. Taxonomy (NCBI): domain Eukaryota; kingdom Viridiplantae; phylum Chlorophyta; class Chlorophyceae; order Sphaeropleales; family Scenedesmaceae; genus Scenedesmus; species Scenedesmus sp. KT-U. The sequence continues at coordinate 7,070 of JARWLF010001127.1, read as the reverse complement.
GATCACTCGCGTCTTGTTCACCTCGCTGTCATGGCACTGTGTTGGTCCACTTTCCAAAGGTCCTCTTGGTGTTGCCACGTATGTTGTTTCAATAATGTTGATGCTTTTGACCTAGGCAAGCAAGTGCATGCTTTTGCTCTGAACTGAATCAGTTGTTATCCTTTAGTACCGCTTATCTGTTCATGTTTTGTACTGTGCAGGCTATGGGATTTGCCCATTGTGGGCCACACCATGATGTTGTTTGGCTGGGTGCACCTTGACCCAAGACAGTATCAGCTACTGAGGCTTATTGCCCACAGGAGCTTGATACCGTCCTCGAGATATGCTTTTTGAGCTGCAATGTGCACGGTGCAAGCAGCACTTTGGCCAGGGATCTGACTTACAACTTGGCCCCTGCGGAAGACCCACAACAGCATGGTAAAGACAGTTCTGCATCAATGCACCTACAGCAGTCAACGAAGCAGTAATGCATTTGCCTGGGCTGAGGACTGCAGTGCATGATGCGGCAGTATTGTTACTTGGGACCTGGGCACAGCCTGAAGGCGGGGATATCGATGTTGTTTTCGTTGTACCCTGGTAATACCTCTACTACTCTGCAGTTGTTGAGACCGCAAGAGCCAGGCACAAGCACGTCAGTAAACAACGCAGCTGTCCAACCTAGTTCCTGCTTATGCCGCGGAATAACGCCGTACCGTCAGCTGACGCAACACGACATCCAATAAAAAACGGACAATGACGCCCTAGGCAGGGACCACAATAAGCCATAGCAGCCTATCTAGGTAGTATCATGTCTGTATCCGGCACCAGTTCAGCATCAAAGAATGCGAACGAGTTCAAGTTCGCATCAGTCAGTACCTCAGCCGCAACCCCCGTCCAGAATCAGAACTAGAAAGCAGCAGCGCCAGCAATGTCTGGTTACTTCGCAAGCTATTTCAAACAGCAGCTGCTATCGGACTGTGACTTAGACATCAGCTGGCCTGAAGAGGTGGCGGATGGCTCCTCTGCTGCATCAGACCCGCAGCTGTTCGGTGCTTCGACTACTGCTGAGCGGGACGGGCACGAGCCACAAAGAGAATCTCAGCACGGCTCCAAAAACACAAGCAGCAGTGTCAGCTTTCCAGCACACCAGTTGGTGCTCTTTAAAAGCAGAAACTTTGCAGCACAGGTAGGCCCATGCCAGGTGCCCAGCTCATGAGCACTGCAGTTGCCATGAACAGCAGTAGTACTGTACCACTGCGACCTTGTTTGGACCCAGTTCACTGAGACAGCTCGCTGCATTCATGACGATTTCAATAGCTTGCTGCTGACAAAACACGTTTGTCATAAGCACATGATCTGTTGAGTGGAGCTTTGGGTATTTGGCAAGGAACTGATCTGGTTGTGCTTGTGATTGGCATGCAGGCACAACGTTGGCAGAGACCTTCAGTCGCCAGCTCGCCCACTGCTCAGCAAGCAACCAGTGAATCAGATGGATCAGATGAACCAAGCGCCGTAGAGAAACTCAAGATAGGTCTCAGAATTGACAGTGAAGAGCAATTACCAGCAGCAGAGGCAGTTATTGCAGCCTTGTATGGTGCAGAGGGATGCTTTGCTAATCTGCAGCACAAACAGCTTGTGCAAGCTCTGATCATAGCAGACATGATAGATCTACCAGAAGTAGCTGATCAGGTTTTGAACTTCTTGAACAATAAAACAGAGTCTGAGGAAGCCTCAGGCAGACAAGGCCTGTCAGCAGCATTGAAGTATTTGGCTGACCTTTCAGCTTGGCCAGATTGTCTGCAGCAATGGTTGCCAATTGCACTGACGTCATATACAGCTGAATGGCCATCAAGCTTTCAACGGGGAGTACCCAACCTACAAGCGGTGGCAGCTGTAGACACGGATGGCATCGTCTACCGCATTGTATTGGCTGTGTTTGCAGACCTTCAAGCAGTGTGGCAGAGTTCAGCTTTGTCAGAGACGCTGATGCAGCTTCCATTGCCTGCCATGCAGTTGCTTCTAGGGTCAGATGAGCTCAAAGTGCCATCAGAGGACTTTGTTCTCTACACCGCTCAGCAGTACGTCAGCAGGTTTCAGCAGGAAAACAGCAGAAGCTCTGACGATGTTGCAGCAGCTGTTCTGAGCTTGGTGCGAGCCCCCTTCCTATCAGACTTTGCTCTTCGCTGTGCATCCTACCAGGACACTCCCCAGTGGACTGGTCAGAGGAACCAATCACTCTTCATACTAGAGCTGCGAAGTTTACTCACACTGCAATGTGCCAAGCAAGCACCGCGTATCTTCACAGATGACAGTAGTGATGACTCATCCAATGAGACACTCACATTACCTGGAGTGCCAAAGAGCTGGCAGCTTGGTCGTGGCCGTCAGACAGTAGACCTTCTGCCAGCTGTAGTGTTATGGAAGCTACCAGTTGAGCAGTTGAAGACGGTCTGCAAGAAGGCACACTCGGTGAGGCAGAATGCTTTCATCCAAAGCCCTGGTTCTCCTCCAATGGGAGCGCTGTCGTGGATGATGCAGGTAGAGTGCCATGTGGGAGAGAGTGGTGTGCGTGTGGGATTGTTTGTAAAACCTGTTGAAACGGTTGATGGAGTGGTTTACACATGTCAATCTAGCATCGAGTGCCTCAGCTCCGAGCTTTGGTATCTGGGAGAGAGTGTTGGGACATCTCTCTGGGTTAACGGCAGAACAACCTATGGCAACTGCGGTGCATTCGAGTATGCCCTTTTCGATGAGCCAATGGCTGGTGGTTGGGATGAAGTTGCACGGGCTAAAATTGGTGATGATATTGTACTTGAGATGAAAGTGTGGGGAGTCTACTGATTGTGCACAACTGCATATGGAGTTTGGCTTGCTATGGGAGCTTGTGTATGGTTGCACAAAGCTGCAATACACTACACATACCACCACACATTGTGCGATACACCGATGGTCTTCATGTTAGTACTTGTTGAGTCTGTCACTGACCAACAGATGTGTCCTGCAAGACATAGATTGACAATAGCTTGGCATGTGTGCAACTTCATTGTGCTGATGGTGCTTTGTTGTGCCATTGTGTTCAGTGCCACTGGCACAAGTTGTTGTGTGCGTCGACGTTATGCACCCTGTCTCCATGAAATCTATCAGCATGTTGGTTGCTTGGTTGTTTGTACATATGCTATGTTGGCTAACAGATGATGATAATGATGATGAGTGTGTTACACGGGAGGTGGTCTCCTACTTGAATTAGTACCGTAAGTCCAGATATTGGTGTTGTTCCAGGGGACTGAGTTCAAATCAGCGACCTACAACACAAGCTGCCCCCACAGTGGGGCACCCCGACGGAGCCAACAAGTTGCTCAGGGGGGTATTTGAAACTGTTTCTAAACATTCAAACGATTCATCACTAACAACGGACAAGAAATCCGATGCATCAACCAGATCAGAAACCTGGACATCTCGCCCACAAACATCTCAACCGACAAGCATGCACGAAGGCAGCCACCAAAGCACTTGGTTGCTGCATGAAAGTGCGCATGTCATCACCGTCAGGCTGAGCAGCCATATAACAATCCCTCCAACCACCAAAGTCTGTAAACAAAGACTGATAGCGCTGGCGTAAGTCTGCCTAAAAAGGGCACTCAAAGACCATGTGATATTCATCCTCAACCTGATGAGCAGAGCACCAACGGGATGCTCTTTATACCCTCCTGATTCCGAAAATACACCGCTTGCTCCCTGTTCTGACTTGGACAGCTGCCGGCTTTACCCTCCCCACCTACCGGCTGCTCCGGTACTATTTGCTACTCCGCTCCCAACTTGGAAAGTTTCCAAGTCCTTTGTCGCTGCAGGCAGCCTTGCGTCCCCTACTCCGCTCGCTCCGCTCGCTCCGAAACAGCCTCACTATTCCGATCATTGACTTAAAAGTTTCCAAGTCCTTTGTCGCTGCAGGCACCCTTGCGTCCCCTATTCCGCTCGCTCGCTCGCTCCGGACGAACCTCACTATTCTAATCACTGAAGTTGTCAAGTCCTTTGTCGCTGCGGGCACCCTTGCGTCCCCTATTCCGCTCGCTCCGCTCGCTCCGGAAGAGCCTCACTATACCGATCATTGACTTGAAAAGTTTCTAAGTCCTTTGACGCTGCGCGCACTCTGCGTCCCCTATTCCGCTCGCTCCGCTCGCTCCGTTAACGTTACAGCCTGTCTACTCCGCCTAACTAGGCCCTGCTCAACAGCTCCACTGTCTGTCTCGTGACTTTCCCTTGATGTTTGCAGTCACCTATTTGACAGACCATGCAGGCGACATTGCTACTGCTTGTGCTTGGCAGAAAAAAAGGCTGCGATCGCCATTCACAAATAAGACATGTGAGAAAGCTAGTCAGATCCTTTGCAAATGTATACTTCTGCACCATCGTCCATCAAGCAAACTGCGTGGGTGAGTGACCACTTGCTGGCCGCTATGACACTAAACCCTCACCGACCGCCATGCCTAACCTGGTCCTCTAAACTGCGTGGGTGAGTGGCAACTTGCTGGCCGCTATGACACTAAACCCTCGCTGACCGCCATGCCTAACCTGGTCCCTTAAACTGCGTGGGTGAGTGCAACTTGCTGTAGGCCTCTGTGACGAAAGCATCACAGACCATTGCTCACGCTGCTGCACTGTTGCAGGTTGCTTACCTTGCATTATACTTGTCCTTGTCTACTGGTGTACAGCGGCATCCGATGCCTCTTAAGCGGCTTGTTCTGAACAGTGTAAGACTGAGCTGTGTGTTATCTGGACCCGCTGCAGTCACAATCGCCGGATAGGTACCAGGAATGGCAAACTTGTGCATCGCCTGTGAGCATGCAAATGACAGTCACACTACACTGAAACCTCAATCATCTGAAGTTGCCAGGTACCACTGTGGGCATGATGCTAACAAGTGCTGTGCCAGGGATTCCCTGGCATGCTAGGCAGCACACAAGCTGCAGAGCAAGCACCACAGCATAGGACTGTACCTGGCCCCATTGTGCGTGGTCTGCGAGGTGAGTACGCTGCAGAAGTAACTGATCAATGCCGCTTGGCCCTCCTGCCAAACTTCCGTTGCTTTGCTTCTGGACGACGCCCAACCGAACTTTGACAAATCACTGCTAATGGGTTTGACAGAAGCAGGTCATCCGTTGCTGCCTTTCTCTTGTATAACTGTCAGATGACAACAACAACACTATTCTTCAGATACGCAGCGCTAGATTCATTGCTGTAACAGCAGTGCTGTCTGCAGGACAACGTGACAACGACGCAGCTCACGGCATGCGGCGACATGTCAAATACAGGCATGGAAGAGTAAGATAACTGCTGTAACCCTGATAAACATGCAAAGCTGCCTGTATTATCAAGACTGTAGCGACTGTGGCACCGTTAGACCTGATACAAGGTGGACTTCGTTGCAAGAGCTTGATCATGTCAATATATGTTATACAACAGCTTTGCAGCATGCAGAAGATGCCAGATTGTGTTTGTTCTGGCATGCAGTGTCCCGGAGCGAGCGGTACGGCCGGAATCAGGGTACCCTGATTCCAGGCCGGTGTCCTGGGCAACTGCACACTTCCACTCCTTGGCCTCCTAGCACTAATCAGCAGTACCGTAGCTGTCATTGTACTCCAATAGTGTTTCAAAGAGCATCATACAACTCCGCTCCGACAGGACAGCCGGATTTCCGCACCAGAACTCCGCTGCGGTTTCCGCACCAACTTCCGGCTGATTCCGGTATGAACTCGGCTCCGCTGATAATATGCGTCAACCAGCTGGTATTGCAGTACGGCAGTCCACCCCTGGCACACACTGAACTTGCGGTTGGAGAAGCCTCTATGAAGATTGGGCGTATTGCAAAATGGAGTGCAGCAATAACTACTAATGCGTACATTCTCTAGCCTGCTTCTAGGAGCAGTGCGTACATTCTCTAGTAATACATCCCACAAGCTGGCAATGTTCTTGGCTAGTCTGAGATTAAACCCTGAATAGCAATCCGAAGCTGCTGGGAGAGTTGTGTGGCTGGGCTCCAACTCGTGAAACAGTTGCATCGCTGCCTGCTCTGCAGCCTGCGAGGTGAACATGCAGCATGCAAGGACATGATGCAGTTCAAAGCCTTACAGCTACATCATTTGATTGAACATGCTGCAGGTTCAAGTCTTGCGACAAAGGGGTTTATACTGTGGTGCATTGTGGACAAAAGTCTCAAGTTAGCATTAAGTTGTCACACAAGGCAACTTCAAGTCTCAACTGAGCTAGCTGCCAGCTGCCGTGACAACACCACCAAGTCTCACTTCAGTAACGCAAACAATGAGTTCTGCGTTGCTGCAGCCCAATGTCATCTTGTCCGTGATTTGTTCCTTGTAGTGACACAACGCCTACTGAGCTGCCTCATCCAGCTTTGTCCTGTCCTCAATCTCACGTCACTTTCTGAGAACAGTCAGTTTATCAGACAGCAGCTTTGACAGCGAAGAGCGATGTCATGCTTGAGACTGATCAACCGGTCATCTGGCAGTTTGACGCTGGTACTCAGGTGTGGTACGAAGCTGGATAGTGTTGCATGCAGCACATGCAAAGGATGTGTGAAATGATTGAGGTCAGACTGACGAGACATTGGCACAAGAGCATACGCCTGCCAGGATATGTGCTGCTTATGCAAACCGGGTGAGACCTTTGATGTGTCAATTATCATGTGGCCGATCAGGGTTATCCTTCTATAGTGTACAACAGTTGTGCATGCAGTCATACCTGATACTTTCCCCGCAGTACATGACACCTCTGCAGTTCCAGACCTCCGGCTCTTGCTGCTGCATGCTGTCCGGTTGCAGCTGTTCAATCTTGTTGTCTCTCTCAGCTAGAGCTGCCGTAGCTTGTGACTTTGCTTCAGCTGCTAGCTGCAGTGCTTCAGCATGTCCAATGAACATGACCTTTGCTGCTTGTTTGGGTTGTCTTGATGAATACTATTCCAGATGATCTGGAAGCGCTGCTTGAAAGCACATGGCTGATTTGCCAGTTGCAGTGGTAAGTACCCTTATCATGAAGCAAGCAACGCATACATGCATAGGGAGGTTGCAACAGCAGCTGAT
>JARWLF010001126.1:0-11303 GCA_029853055.1 Scenedesmus sp. KT-U | reverse complement strand
GGCAGCAGCACAGCAGTAGCCAGCAGCGGTCCGTGCCGGGCGATGAGTAATCCCGTGTCTGCTGCTGTTGCCATGTGTGAGAGGAAGGGAGCGCCCATTGTCAGAGATACTGTGCGGACCTGTGTGTGGGACAGTGCAAGTGACAATCCAGCAAGAGTTGTAGTTTATGCTACAGGTATAGTAAGCACTGCTGCTGCTGCTGCTGCTGCTGCTGCTGGCACGTCGAACATGACATGCATTGTTCTGCTTTTCTTTGCGATGTATTGTGCAAACAATGCATCGATATACCTTGCTACACCTTGTAACGTAAACAAGCCAGGTGACGAGCTTTGATGGTGTGACAATGCGTGCTGATCACAATGCGCATTCTCTTGTCAGCAGCAGCAGCTGCTTACCTTGAACCCAAATGGTTTTGTAACATTCCTCAACAATGCTACCAACGCGTGATGATTTGTAACAGGAGGGTAGTCTTCAGGATATAACAGCACTGTGACAACCCTAGGCGGCAACGGCAGATTGGCATTGCCGCTGCTGCTGCTGACATCCGACTGCTGCTGCTGCTGCTGCTGCTGCTTGTTATGTGGTGGGTCCCATAAGTGTCTGGCAAATGCTGCTTGTCTAAACTGCTGAGCTAAAGTCGGCTTGTTGAAACCTACATTCATAGCTGTCTTCCAAAACCCTTGCCATAGTGCATCGTTGCCTAAACCCTCCATTGCTGCTGCTGCTGCTGCCGCTGCTGCTGCCGGTGCATTGTGTTGTTGCATTACATCCGCAGGTGTTTCAGGTACCTTTCTATCTGGCATCGACAGAATGTGATATCTATCTTGAATAACTACCATGTTTTCAAACAACATCCAGCTATGAGCACACCATGACGTTATATTTGCATAACCCAACAATTCAGGCAAGGGCTTATCCCAAGGTACAACCCCAGGAGGTAGCTGGGGTCTTCTTGCTGCTGCTGCTGCTGCCGGATTGTGCTGCTGCTGCTGCTCTGCTGCTGTTGGAGGCCATGGTGGTGTAGAAGGATCTATTGCTAAAGCCAACATCTCTTTCGGCCAGTTATACAGGATCTCTGGCTTGATATTAACCAACAAGATTCTGTTGATACTGTTATATGTTATGTTATAACGCTCTGGCGGCTGATGTAACAAATTAGTCCAGGCTGGGTTACTGAATACGCTGAATGTTGGCAGCAGGAGCTCTGCCCAGTGGCCTAAGTTATCTGGAAATGCTGGAAAGGGAAAGTCGATCAGCAAAGTAACACCTGGCACGTAACATACCTGTAACAGCAGCAGCAGCAGCAGCAGAAGGTAGAATGCATACAGATACAAATCGTCTTTAACTCCATCAACTGGTATACAGGATGAGCTTGAAATACACCATATACTCGAGTATGCACTGCTCAACATGCTGCAAACAGGGCATGTCCATTGCATATATTATATAAAATCATTGAGTGATGAGTAAGGCTGGCGATAGCTCACTTGTATGTTATCTTGGAAAGCTTTGCTGTCTGTAGTAGGCAGTTCGACCAGCTGAGTGTTGATCGATATGCCAGCATCTATACCACTGCTGCTACCACTGCTGCTGCTGTTGACCAATGCATACCATCTTCTGTTGTGATGGTATAAGTTATGATATACTTTGACTAGATTGCCGCCTCGGGACATTGTAGTTGGACGATCAGCATTGGGATATGCCGCCGAACTGCCATGATAACAAAAAGATGGGGGTGATAATGATGCTGCTGCTGTACTACTGCTACTACTGCTGCTGTTGGTGGTGATGGTTGTTTGCTGCGTCTTACTGCTGCTGCTAGCTGCGGAAAAGCAGTCTGTTAGCAGAAGCAACAGCAGCAGAACCAGCATTGATGGCCGCTGTTGTCTGCTGTGCATGCTCATGAAGACATGTAGCTGTCAACTGCCCTTTCAGAGTACAGGCCAGCACTGTACGTGCTCAAGTAACGACTTAACAATACTGCTGTCTACTTCAGCACATGCTGGGCGGAGTGCCTCTACAGTGAAACAGTATCTGCCTCAGCAGTCTACTGCTCAATAAACAATCATGGTAACGGGTAAGGCACTGCGAAGTGCTGCTACACCGTCCAAGCGCTGTACACGTTTGCCTGTTAGTGTTTAATCAAGCTCTTACAGCGTATGCGCGACTGTGCAGCGATCAGCAAAGGATGAGCTGGGCTTGACCTCAAACACTGTCAAGTGGCTTCAACGGCAGAAAGCGCATGCTCGGCGATACAACAAACAAACCAATTTAAACAAGCATACTCTTGTTCAGCAGCATGTTGACGGTCTGCTTATCGAGTTGCTAGTACAGCAGCAGTTGTCAGCTACAGTTGTGTCTCGTTAGATGTTACAACCGTCTCGGCACTGGCTTCACGATCATCGAACCTCGTATATATTTCAGTTGCAAGTAGTTTCATGTGTTTGTAGATGTTTAGGTGTTCTGACTATTGCTTGGGAGCGGCAGATGGTCATGTGGCCCGACATTGAAAAGAAGGCCGAGGCGTTCATGCGCGCAGCAGATGTCGCAATACGGGCAGCAGAAAAGATATCAGCGGAAAGGGAGCCTCCCTGGGATGGTGAGTTACTTATTTTAGTGTCCCTACTGCATGATCTACTGCATAGTCCACTGCACAGTCCGCTGCATGAAGAACTTTGAAAATGTTCTGCTGCTGTTGTTTGATAATCAGCCAAGCAAGATTGTCTCACGTGGATGCATTTGTAGCTCTGCTTCAGACAAACTATGCCGCAGTTGGTTCATCACCACCGCCTTGAACAGAAAGCACTGCTCACGCAACCGACAACACTACTGCTTGAGGTTGTCACCCTTCCTGCACCTGCGCTAAGTCTATCATGTATTCGAGCCGATGACATATGCTATCCAACGTTGTGTTTTTATATGTACGGTATTGTAGGTTATGGTGGTTTAGTCCGTGTTTGTGACAGCAGGGAGTTCAGTGAGCGAGGTGTGGTCAGAGCAGTAGTTAGATCAAGCAATGCACAGCAGCAGCAGCAGCAGCAAGATAAAGCGGAAGGTCCAGCTGTCACTGCTGCTGCTGCTGCTGCACACCCCCAGCACAGCTACACATCACCATATACTGCATTGCTAGCAGGTGCAGATGGCAGCAGCGCCCACAACACAGTAAGCAGCAGTGATCACCATAACCTCAGCAGCACATCAGATTCAGCAGCAGCAGCGGCGGCGGCGGCAGCGGCGCTGGAAAGTCTTAGTAAGGTGGGGTTCAGCAGCGATAAGGACCATAATGCAGATTTGCCAGTCACCACAGACTCAGCAGCAGCAGCAGCAGCAGCAGCAGTGTCAATACCAGAGGAGAATTATGCAACAGCAGCAGCATTGCTAGCAAATCTTAGTAAAGCAGGTTTTAGCAGCGATGAGGACTCCGATGGTGGTACTGCTGCTGCTGCTGCTGGCAGCAGTTGGGTGGCGCACTATGTGCTGGCAGCGACGGACAGTGAAGAGGAGCCTGCAGCAACCACTGCTGCTGCTGCTGCTGAAGATGAGAAAGATGATGAAACAGCACAACATGTGGACAGACGTAAGAGCAGCAGCAGCAGCAGCAGCAATGGTGGTGGTGGTGGTGATGATATTCAGGAACAGGAGAAGCTTGATTTGTTGCTGCAAGATATCTTTGCAGCAGCAGAGGAACAAGTGCAGCAGCAACAAACAGCAGCAGCAGCAGCAGCAGCAGCAGCAGACCCAGCACACAGACGTCCATCTTTGCATACGGAAAGCAGCAGCAGCCTCCAGGCTGGAAGCGAATCGCAGTGTGCTGCGAGCCCTGACTTGGTAGCAGCAGCAACAGCAGCAGCACAGCATGCAGAACATGTGCTGCAGGCTTCCGGTGGCAAGAATGCAGCACATGACAACAATATCCAAAACACTGAGCTGCTTGGGAATGATGATGATGTTGATGACAAGATAGACAGCAAACTTGATGATGTTGACACCAGCATATTGGATGCTGCTGCTGCTGCTGTCAGTGGTGGTGGTGATCATCAAGATCATGTTACGAATGATGAGTCATCAGCAGCTGAGATCTCAGATCTGATCACAGCTGCCAACGATATCATCGAGTTAGAGATCAAACATGGACCGGGTGTGGCAAATGCATCCAGGACTGTTGCTGCTGCTGCTGCTGCTGGCAGTAATGCAACTGCAGCAGCTGGCAGCAGTAATGCACCAGACGTTGCCAGCAGTGAGATAAAACCTGTTGATGAGGTTGCTGATCTTCTTGCTGCTGTTGAAGATGAAGTTGCATTGGAGGCAGCACATGGTACTGCTGCTGCCGCTGCTTGGGATGCTGGCACAATCACCTCTCGCATTGCTGCTCTTGGCACCACCAGTGCTGCTGCTGCTGCTGCTGAGAGTCCCAAGTCGCCAGCAGCAGCAGTAGATGATGCTGATCAGGGTCCAACTGGCAGTGCCGCAGAGGAGAGTGACAGTGATGCAAGTGGAGATAACAGTGGAAGTGACAGTTATAACAGCAGTACAGATGACAGTTACAACAGTGCAGATGACGAGTGGGTGGATGAACTACCAGAGGCACCAATGCATACGGCAGAGATGAAGCAGCCGCCAGCCCAACAGCCAAAGCAGCTGCAGCAGCGGCGCAAGAAGACAGGCAACAGCAGCAGCAGCAGCAGCAGCAGGCGCAAGAAGACTTGAACGTTGTGTCGTGTTGCTGCTGCACTAGCAGGCAATGCCCAATGAGACGTGCAGATGACCAACATTGCTGTGGCAATTCGATTCTGATTAGTACCAGGCAAGTTGTCATCTCTCCTCTGTCTTATGCAGATGACAAGGGCCATGAATGCAGCAGCTTATGAACTGCATATACAAGAATACACTGAGAGATCAAGTCTATGATCAACACAAACAGCCCTCTGAACATCACATCTCAGGTTGTGCTTTGGCAGTAGATGATGCTTTGTATGTTCTTACGCTGATATGCCAGCAATCACACAGATAAACATGTCCCAGATCCTCAGATTGCTACGTGTATTCAGTGCAGGCTGCTGTGGTTTACGCTGCTGTAACTGCTGCTGCTGCTGCTTGTAGGTGAATCTGAGCAACTTGCTCATGTAGAAGCGCACTTGAGTTCCTGGCGTCATTATATCAGATCATATCAGCTGCTAGCACAGCTTTGGCTCCTGCAGTCTGGGTGATCAGCAAACCGTGTCAAAGTTTTCTGAAGTGAGCTGCAACTTCGAGTAATTATCCGGAAGTCACTACGCTCGACAGTGGCGCTGCATCATACAACTAGCTGTCGTTGTCGCCAGTTGCTGCAGCAGGTGGCTGCCCATCAGAGTGTGACAATGCATTGCATGGTGCGATACTTTAAGCATCAGTTGTGCTGCAACAGAACCATTGGTGTGGGGTGTGTTAAACATCAAACCTTGATGAAATGAGATGTAATGCCATTACCAGGCATCTCATATGTTGGTCAGTGTCGGACTGATATGAAAGCACCTTTACATGTACATAAAAGCCTATCAGAATATGATATTCACACGAAATCTACCCAGCTACCATGTTGATGGTACATTCAGGCTTTGACCAACAACTTGCAACAACTTGTTTGCAAGATTACGGTAATCTTCAGGTTCAAAAATAATTCAAATCTCAGCCACCGGGGACTGGTTCAGTATTGGAATACTCCATCATAGCAAGCGCTGCAACCAGTGCTAAGCTCGGCTGTGTCCCTGCTTTGTCCACGACAGCTGCAAGCATGTTGTTGACTCCGCCACTGCTGATGAGTCATCATCGGTAACCAGGGCTGTTGTTCCACTGCATCAATGAGGCGAGGTGACTGGTTTGGATTACGTCAGTACTCTGCACACAGCAGACAAGTGCCTTGCAGGTCAGCAAGGTTTTGCAGCTAATGATACATGACGCCACAGGGCCAGCAGTCCAAGCAATGCCCTGCCTCCAATGCCTGACAGGCTACACTGCCAAACCGAGCAGCATATATATATACAAACCACCCATCAGCCATAGCAATACCGAGCAGCATATGCCATATCACCCGGGCATGCGTGGACGGCTAACATTTCCTGGTTGCTCCTACAGAACTTCTGAGCCTGTTGCTCTGCATAAAACCAAGTAGCTGGACTGGCACGACCAAGAGCCTGCTGTCAGCTGTAAGTGTCAACTGCTGCTCAGTGTTGGCAACATGTAAGCTGGCAACTGCTGCAGAAAAGAAGGGGGTGATGCACAACAACCGCTGCTTAAGAAGTATCAACTTCAACTGCAAGTGTTTCATACCTTATCATGGTCATGACCGTCAGACTGGCTTGGCTTCCACATGAGTATCAGTCGGGTGACTGTCATCTGCTGATGAAAAACTGCCACAACCTGCAGCACAAGTGTGTTCTGCCCAAAGTGGCTGCCACGCAGCAAGGTGCTGATTCGCAAATCCTGCTACTTGTATGAAATACTCATCGCGAACAGCGCTGGGCCTGCGTATGGGCCTGTATACACTGAAAAAGGCATACTCTGACACTGTAACTCACCTGACTTACCTGCCCTCGTCCAGGTCCCATATAAAACTTATCCTACTGATAGACAAAGGTCAAACGGCGCAAAGATGTGTGTCTTCGCTTCTTGTGCACTGCGTGCGGCCGTCCCGGCTGACAGCAGGAAGTAACTTCCCGAGCGGAATGCCATAGCCACGCAGCCCAATGGCAAATGTCACAGCAGAAGACAGGCAATATGTGCACCCAGAATCACCCACATGGCTGCAGGGCAACCATGTAGGGCCATCTGGCACGCTGCGGAGCAGGCAACCCATTAAATGGGCAACCCGGTTTGCAGGTGGCGGTCAGGGGCGTAAGGCTGGACGTATCTGCCTTATAATAAACAACCCTGGTGCTGCACGGCTTGCCGACGAGTGGTGCAGACAGATGAGACAGGTGGAAGGACTTACGGACATCAACATCCAGGCCAAGCAATATTGGAAGAAGATTATCATGAATCCAAGCTACATCACGATGTCTGTGCAGCTGGCTGGCACATGAGTACCATTCCAGCAAGCAAGGGTCCGGAAGGCGGGCGGCGCGGTTCAGGACACAAGCTGCGGTTACTCAGTGATTAGCGACGGTTTACTCGAGCCTGCCAATACCAGCGATGACGATGCCAATTTGCTTTCAGCTATTGGTGTTCATTGCGTCCCCCCTACAAAGGGCCATCTGGTGCACTAAGTGCAGGGGGGCCCTGTGCAGAAACCCGTCGCAACCAAAGGTTTACTTTCCTTCCTGTGGTGTTCCGCAAACATTACGACTAAGATCATTATGCAGCACCGTTATCGCCGAATGTGAAAGACAGCCGCACAACTCGAGGCTGTTCAGACCCACGCACAGCATGAATCATGCATCAGCCAAGGCTTTGACCGATGGGCGAAAACTGCATAACCTCTCGACACTATCGCATGTGGTCCTTCAAAGCCACTCACAGGTGGCGCTGTCAAAGGCAATAGACTGCTGGGATGTGCCATGTACACTGCTCCCTGAACACTGAATCCGATGAACTGGCTGCCTCCCTAAGCAACGCTCAACATGGGCTCGTGCTGCTGCCTTGGTAACGCAGTAGCAGCATCGCATCAGTCTGTGAACAGCTGCTCAATCTGTTGGAGGGCATCCGGCTCAGTGGTGTCTGAGTTACCGGCGTGATTGCTGCTGCTGCTGTTGCCATGGCCCTTGACAACTACGTATCTGCCTTGCGGCTTAAGCATGTTGCTGCTGCTTTGGGGATGAGCCTCATGGTTCTGGGCGCTGCTGCTGGTGCTGCTCAAGCCAGCTGTTCTCAGCAGTCCATTGATACTGTTCATGACCTGCTGGATGGCAGCAGCCTCAGCTGATGATGAGTCTGCAGGGCATCAGGGCAGCAGCAGCAGCAGAGGAATGATCGCTGCAATTGAATCCAGGAAACCAATGCAAGACTGGTCCAGGATACCTGGTGACATCTTGCTGCTACAAGTCATAGCAACACCACCAAAAGCAGCTAACACATTGTGTGTTACTTACCAAGCAGAACATGTTATCTAGGATGGTTTACAACATGACACATGTTATCTGACAGTTGATGACAGTGTCATACCTGCTACTTCATGCCTGAGATGCCCCGCCAAAAAGTCTGGTAGCGCCTCCAGCACTGCTGCTGGCAGCAGCGTCCTGGCCAGCCTGCCCAACAGGCCTGAGGTGATCACCCAGGCAGCAGCAGCAGCATCCTCAAGAGTGTCTATCATCCAACCGGTAGTGGACAAGATCCAGCCGCCAATCCTGTGGACAAAGCATCACAACAGCAACTTGCAGTGTCACAGCTGCCGTCTGCATCCAGTGGGGGAGCACAAGACAGTTCCCAAGACAAAGTGTATCCAGCCGCTGTGCAGCGTGACCTGTGGTTCTGGATCGTACCAGATGTGGTTTTATGTAGCACAACGTGCGACACTTGACTGAACACCAAAGAGATACTTACGGTCTTGTTATGTTGTCGGATATTGTTGATATTGGCCAGCCCAGCGCCCACATGAATGCAAACACGCTGTGGTGGTCAATCTGCTCGCAGATACGGTACCTGGAGCAACGACAGCAGCAGCAGTAGACCAGGACACGATGTTGATCATCGACAACAGCAACAACACTGCAAGGTGCATGCCCACACATAGCAACAACCGCAAGCACGGTGCCGATGCAACAACCGTTGCTCACCAAGTGTACCCACAGGCTGCACAATTGCATATACATCATTGACAGTAACAATGTAACTGTTACATACTCTTGTTATACTGTCATACTGTTACTTACAGTCCGTCTTCACCCTTCCTAAGTCGTAGCAACACTATTGTTGGTGCGTGATATCTCTTGATGTAAGTTGGAGCCAGCTTGATGTTGAGGTCCACCCAGGCAGCGACAAGATGTTCATTGATCACCATCTCTATGAACAGCAGCTTGTAGTTGATACCTGCATGGCAGCAGCAGCAGCAGCAGCAGCAAACACAGCAGATGACGACAGCGGTGTTGCATTCTACTTCCTACCTTTACCACTAAATATATGAGGTTCTGTTGTTGCCTCTGCTCATTTAACAGTCAGGCATGAGATTGTTACTACTGCTGCTGCTGGTGGTGGTAGTTGATACCTTGCGACAGCAGCAGCATAGTCGTCTGCTTCTGTTGCTGCTGTTGCTGGGGAGCTGTATTTCTGCAAGTTTGATACACACATGGGGTACGACACTGAAGCCTGACCGACCTGTTGTAGCTGCCCTGTAAACCCCTTGGTACGCCTCCTTGCCCTTCACATCGCCCAGGAAGTGCGTGAACTTGATGTCATCTGTGATGTACTTGTCGAGAATCTCTCGCTGAAGTTGCCTGTCAGGTTACGGTACAACAACATGAGCAGCAGCTTGAAGGTGCTTACACTGTGTATGCATGGTGCTCTATTCAGTACAACACACTGTGCTACGTAGACTTTCAACAGGAGACTACATCATGCAAGATCACAAAGTCCGGCGGTTGAATCTGCCAAGACATAGACTGCAGCACCCATAGTGTGTATGATCCCCCTGACGGTCAGTTGCTGCTGTCAAGAGGCAGTAACATGATATCGAACTTTGTCTTCAGGAGCATCATGTCACGCCGACTGCGTGTGATTGAGCGTATACAAGAGCGGTATCGAGGCTTGCTGAGGATAAGGAGGTGCTATTCCTGATGAGCTAGCCACATACCCACCTGTTGTTCGTGGTCATACTCCGCATGATGTACTGCAAGGTTTCTTTGTCTGGTCGCTCCATATTGAACAGTGACTGGCAGTAGAGCAGATGCCAACAGAGGCAGTAGTTCGCGGCGTGCTGCAAACAACAAGCAGAACTGCTACTTGTGATCTGCACGTATAACTAGGCTTTGGGTGCAATATGATGCGTTGCAAGGGTGAATGCTGCAACTGCGCCTTGTATAACGCATTCACGCAGCTCTGTTGTTGTCGACTTGTTGTCATACATCGGAACGGCAGTTGGGAACGCTTCACGTGGCCCCAACTACCGTATCCAAGCATCAATGGAGGCAGATTCAATCTCTATTTTGTTTTACAATTGTATACGCAACATTATGCCATATGTGGTCAGTAGTTGTGGCAGACTGCCTATGGTTGGGCTGGTTTTCAGTCCTGGCGGAGACCTGCTTTCCGAAGTGCCAGCTCCATTGAATGGCGCCAATCTTGCACCGTGACAGTACAGACGTGTAACAGTCACACGCAAAGAAACAGAGGTCTGAAACCATAAGCCTAAGGCTGATCGTGATGTGTGCATGCTGACAGCACACCAGGGTTGTGCAGCAGTGACCGCCCGGTTCTCTACAGATAATAGTGTCATGCCCTAGAACATATCTCGACTGTGGTGATTACTTAGAGTGTTGCCGGCTCTGCCACCTATTGCAACGACAGTATTGTACAGTAACGATGGAGACCGAGGTGTTTGCAGCGCAGCTGCAGCTGCAGGAGTTGCAGGCTCAGCTACAGTGCAGAGTTGATGCAAAAACCGCCACGGCAGTATACCTACAACACAGCAATGACGCTCACGAGCAGATCGGCGACCAGCAGCACGACAGCATGGACAGCTCTATTCCGCTCGATGACTGGGAGACATGTCAGCTTCAGGAGCAGATCGCAGCTCTTACGTTGCTTGTGAACACCCACGACAGCCAGAAAGTGGCTGCGAGCCTGCAAGCTCAGGAGGAAGCCAATGATGCTGCACTCAACGCCTCTCTGCAAGTTGCAGACCGCTTAGCAGAGCAGGAGAGTTGGCACAAGCGTATTATCGATCATGATGCTGAGTTCGCGCGGAGTCTAGCGTTCTGCGACAGCGAGGAGTGGGAAGCGAACGGCGATAACTTGGAAAGCCCTTTGCAGCTTGGACCCAGACCCAGCAGTCCAGGTAGGTGTAAAGCAGTAGCTGTAGTGCCACTGGGTGTGAGCTGACTTAGTGCGAAATGACAGAGTATCTGGCAAAGCGGTATAATTAGAGTATGCAAGGTGAATTTGCTTCGCCGCTGAGTGTATTCATTCATCACTTCTCAGGACCAGAACAGAAGCATGTCAGCGACATATAAGCCCAACCAAGTTGTCGTTTCAGGGACCATTCAGCACCTCGCACAACAGTTGCGCTGTTCCTCAGCCACCATATCAGAAAGCTCTCATCTCAACACCCATCTTTGTCTTGTCATATTGCAGAAGTGAACAACTTCTACCATTCTGGTGTAGCCATCGCAACATCC
>JARWLF010001125.1:0-11304 GCA_029853055.1 Scenedesmus sp. KT-U | reverse complement strand
GCAAAGGCTGTACCCGCCAGCAGAGCATCCGCTGTCGCCTGCTCCGGCAAACCATAGTCCCTGATGGTGCCATGCCAATGCTTGTCTGACCGCACCCACAGGTGTGACAGATGGCCCACCTCAAACACACAACCAAGGTCATACAACACGAAGGCTGCACCGGGGCTGGGAGGCTCTGGAGCAAGACGCTTTCTATCACGTTTCACACTACCTGCAATAGAAGCAGCGGCAGCAGCAGCAAGGGACACCCAGATGATGACTGTGCCCAGGAGATCCTCTTCATCTTTGTGGACACCAATGTGTGCATTGAGGGAGGACTGCATCTGATGGTATGGGACGTCTTCTTGCAGCCTGACATCCTCCATGCCAGGATGCATGTTGACGGCTGTCTGGAAAGCAGGCAACACAGTGCCAAGCATGCTGCACAAGTAGGAGTACAGCAGGCTCATAAGGGGTGCCCTGCATTCCCTCCAGGCCTGCTGCCACTGCTTGACTTGGGCTAGCTTTGCTTCACGCTCAGCTGGCTTGTCCCTTGGGGAGTAGAGTGGTCCCACATCATGATACCACTCAGCTGTCCCAATGTGCCAGCCCCGTGCTCTTGTGTCAGGACCACCACCACCGGAAGCACGGAGGCCATCAGAATAGAAGACGCCACTTGTACCCCTGGTCTGCTCCTGGCGCTTGACACCTGTAACAACAGTAGCACGATAGCAACCAATACATCAGCAGCAGCCTAGCTTGGTCTCAACAGATCAAGTCATCAGCAATCGATCGTTGTGTGTCACAGATGTCATATCTGTTGTGGCAGTTCACGTGTTAGCTGCACGCACTCATTGTGTGAAGCAAGTCAGGCACTGCAGAAGCGAGAGATGCATACCTTTCCAGAAAGGTCGACAGCTAGCCAGCAACCTCAGCACCACCTCCAAGACTGCGTTGAATCTGCACACGGGCGTAACACCTGCACTTGCAGCCGTTTCATGGTCAGTATGCATGATGTGAAAGTGTTGATGACAGCTCAGCTGGGAAGGAGAGAGTTCACAAGCCACACCACCCATTGTCTTCCTTACCTGGAGACATACAGTGTTTCAATCTGGTTCCACACTGAGCTTTGATCTGGCTGTCAAGCTTCTTTGGCAAGCTGTCTCCGATGTCAAGCAAGGCCCTGCAGGCTGGCAATGCACTGCTGCTAAAGGCTGCCATCTGCTCGTCTGTTAATCCACTAGCAGGTGTTGGGCACAAGCGGGCAACAATATGTTCCAGGCTGATCAGTTCCAGTCGGCTGCAGTTGTCAGGAACGCTGACCAGAACGGTGGCTCTCTTCAGAACCACAAACCCCGACAGCTCATGTGATGCCATTGCGATTGACTGTTCTGCCGTCAAGCTGTCGTAAATCTGTCCCTGCAGCTCTAAGAACAGCTGCTCATCTGTTGCCCCATCAAAGAGATGTTGAGATACCAGCAAGACCTGGGGCACAGGCTGCTGCAACAAGCTGGTGTACCCTGAGAGGTGCAGCAGATAACAACCCATTATGCTGATGTTGACCACTGGCACCATTACCACTGTGCGTTGCTGGTGGCAATCACTGAGTGCATTGTCCAAGGAGACTGCATATTCCTTGAAGTCTGTGATAGGGGCTGTGACAATGGTGTGCAGCTGTGCGCCTGATGGTGCAGTTGCAATCTTGTGACAAGGAGCCAGGCAGTTGTCTGTCGATCTTGCAGCCGCTGCTAAGGTGGCTGTGCTAGCAGCTGACTTATACATGCTGGTGGCTGCCAGCAGACGCTGATGTCCCACTGCATATGTCCCTGCAATGTTGTGCCAGCTGTCAAACTCCAGTGTAGGCAGCAACCCCTTGGGCCGGGGTATCACCTGAGGTGCCTGCAGGCAACGAATGATCGGATGGATGGGTGAATGGTGCGTCACTGGCAGCTGAGACGCACAAAAGACCTGTTGTGACGGTTGTGATGCATCATTGGCGGTTGAGACCCACACAAGCACACATGAGTGACTCATCTCCTTCAGACAGCATCAGGCTGTTCTCACCTGGCTCTTATTTGCTGCTGCATCATTTGCTGGTTTTGCTTTGATGTTTGCAGCAATACTGCAACGGTTGTTGCTGACTGCCGTAGCGGTTTGATCAAAAATATCATTCCTTGCAGCCTTTGCAGGCTGCTGCTGTGCTGTCATCTGTCTTGCTGGCAAGATCTGTCCCTGCTGCTGATGCTTCTGTGCCACCTGACGCCGGTGAACACCCTCTGCTTGCTGTTGCTTGTGCTGTTGGCCTTTGATCTGCTGCTGCTGCTGCTGCTGCTGCTTAGCACTCTGCAGCTTCCCTGGCTCACAATCTGCCAAAGTCTCCTGACAGTGTGCGCCTTGCTGGTCGCTTCTTGCCTGCATCCGCATGTCAGCCACGACAAAAGCGTCAACATGCGGTGTTTGCAAGTCCAGCTTAAGCCAAAGCACAAGCAGCAGGCTACAACCAGCATAAGCCTGCACCAGAAACAGGGCTGCTGCTTGCAAGGTTCAATGCTCCTACTTGCTGCTGTCGAAAGCATTCCAGACACTATCACCTTGAGGCAAGCCTTAACATCGCCTTCCGAATCCATTACAGCAAGCAGGTCTGTAGCTTCATCCTTGTCTATGCTCAGTGTGTCCCCATCCTGCCAGCGAGTTGAGAAGGTCTTGGGCATCAGCCTTGCGAGAGTGGCTGGAGCACCAACCTTGCTGAATATCACTGCAAGCAAGATAAACAGCATCATCCTCACATGAAGTGCACAGGAGTATATAACAGCTCACAAGTATGCTTAGCAAACTCACCGTCAGCACTGTACTGCTTGTATCTGTGCAAGTAAACCACTATGTAGCCAGCCCGGGCGTACTTGTTCACTGTGCGCAGGTCTGACACGCCCCAGTGCTGCTGCTGCATACGATCGGTACACCAAGCATCAAAGCTGTGATATCCATCCTCCTCAAACAGCGACTCCACTTTGACATACTGCAGTATGGTACCCTGCTCCAAGGTCATCTGCCCAGCGATGGCAGAGAGCCTTGCGTCCGCTGTGTTCAGATTCTGAGGCCGCTCGATGACGCTCATAGCAATCACTGCAGCGGTTGCAGCGCTCTATACTATATCTATAAGTGATTCAGCACAGAGCTGATGGCGGGTGTTGCAGCGCTCGCACATGCGGTTTTCCACAATGCATACAGCCTCCAACTGGAAGAAAAGGCACGTCGTGCTCATCATTAATTCGGGTACTGTGTGTTGGAGCAGAGGGTGATATCCGACCGGTTCATCACTCGCAGCACCGTTATGACACAGTGAGACACTACTCAATGGCATTCTTCACCAGCATCTCTGATCCACCGTTATGGCGCAACATGTCAACGATCTGTGCCTGTAGTATGTCACTATAGGTTGCCACAACTGTTCCAGACTCTGTATCGGATACACTGACAACTCTGCTTAGCGGGATTCTGTTGACCAATCACTTCTGAAGACTTCTTGTCCTTGCTACTGCAGTGGCTCTACTCCATGTACATATCTCGTGGCTTACAACAGCCCAGAAGCTGCAACGTCCGTGACAAGCATGCAACTGTGGTAGTGGTGCTGCTGCCGGGGAGTTCAACAAGATCATGCAGAGTGCAGGTCTTGAATTCAGACAAGTCCACTTCCCTGCAAATTAGGTACAAATACAAGTACAGACGCTCTTTGCGCCCACACAGCAGGGCATGCGATGGCCCAGAAAGTACACAAAGTGTGCCAGTTACAATAGCCACAGTTGCTTAGGCAACTTGCATTAGATCATCAGACACCGCATGCAACTCGGACACATACTCCAACTCAGATAAAGCCACAAATTCCGAACCAGACACCGACTTCAGCTCCGACGAAAGACATAGAAGCAGACTCTGCTTCTGTGGTGGAGTCCACCACACTGCTGGCAGTCACATTGGCTTGGTATGATGCCGGATTTACCAGATGGCCGCATGCAACTGTTGGCTATATGAACACCTCTAGCTCTAGCTCTGAGAATGAAAGATCTGAAAAATAATGCAAACTCTGCTTGTGCTACAGGAGCTGGCGTCCAAGTAACCTAGGCCACAATTATTCAGAGGAAACTTTCCTTGAGGTTGAACCTCAACCAAGCAGGCAGCTAGGCCATCATCTCTTATGTCCTACCATCAGCTGGGCTTAGGGTCAGATTGCTGCATGTGGCATTTCACTGATGATGCTAGCCGCCCGGTGCAAACCGTCCACCACTGCCGGTGTCACCGCTTGTGAGTCATCGCCGACTCGGAGTGATGCTGCAGCAGCATCGAACAGTTGACACAAGTGCTGCAAGCCCCAGGGTGGATG
The DNA here is from genome assembly GCA_029853055.1 of Scenedesmus sp. KT-U. NCBI lineage: Eukaryota > Viridiplantae > Chlorophyta > Chlorophyceae > Sphaeropleales > Scenedesmaceae > Scenedesmus > Scenedesmus sp. KT-U. Next base: position 6,947 of record JARWLF010001125.1, on the reverse strand, counting down.
CGCAGCCCTCCTTTCCATTGACCTCCAGGGGCCTTGGTGCTCGGTCCAGTCAACACGTTTCAGTTTGTAAATGGGGTGGCCTTCCTTCATGTACCAAACCAGTCTGATCCCTGTTCCTTCCAAGCATCTTGCTGCTTCTTGTACAGCCTGCAATCAAAGTTCATGTGCCAATTGCACACTTAGCCTCATTTCCTGTGAACGCAGAGGCAGGTGCAGAGGTGAACTGAGCAGGCTGTGATGTACCCGGGTTCAACACATGCCTTGGATTGCGGATGGACTCGGTACAACAGATACCACATGGAACGTAAACTGCTGGCCATTGTTCATGGTGTTTGAGCATCTCACTTGAAACACATCGTCCCCCATGTCAGTAGGCTGCCGTGGCATTGGCTGGGCAGCAGCTGCTTGGAGGGCATGCGCCATGATCTGCAGGCGCACCACACAAGAAGTGTACAACATAATCGACGACAAACAGCACTGTCAACCTCAGCCGGCTTCATTCTTTGCAGGATTGCAGCTGCCAGCACTGAGGGCAGCACTGTAGCGGCGTTTGATCATGATGATGATCACAAGTCTGACACATGGCCACTGCCGCAGCCGTAGCTGCTGCATTGTTGATGCTGCTATTGTTGAAACAGCGCTACAGCAGTGATGACCATAGTTGCCGTTGATGCTCAGACAGCAGTGACTGACATTGACCGTGACACCAGCAAGCGCTAACGTTGCTTTTGGTGCTGGACAGTTACCTGAATTGCGTGCTTGACAGTCTGGTCAGTTAACCCTTAGCTTGTACAGTATAGACAGCAAGGAGGCTTGACAGTCTCGAGCTGGCACTGATATCTCGTGTCAACCTGATGGTATCATCACATTCATACCTACAATTCGTAGCACATTATGCAGCAAACAGGATCCGTCCAAAATGCACGAAAATAGACAAGATTTGCTGAAGGCTGATTGATAGGTTGGCCCGTCTGCCAGATTGCTGTCGGACACAGACACCACAAACTATATATCAATTCTTACGTAACGTACAGACGTCAGCCCACTCATCTCCCTGCAGCATGCATGCACATATGTGCCCAAGGTGTCAGCAATGACAAGCAACCTCGGACGACAGTCACACGTTTCTGTTATCACCGAAGCTGTGTCGGCTGAAGATCAACCTGTTGTAAGCAACAACAACAACACGTTTGGGCTGTGTGACGCTGTGATATGTGCGGCGAAGGCTCAAATGCTTCGTGCTGATCCTAGGCATCATCGAGATCTCGAGCAAAGTTGTGTACGGGAGACAGTGTGATGCTTTGCAAGCCCACTGAGATATAAGCAAGTTTTTTGAGATGAATCAAGCACCTCAATGACTTGCTTGAGCTGTGTTTGCAGCTGGCGGGACAACGTGAAGCAGCACTGGGACTGTGGCAGCGCTGCAACGTTGCAGCAGCTGTCGATCCTACGCTGCATGAGGAGGCCAATTCGCTGATTAAGCATACAGATAGCCACTTTAACACAGGTACTTGCACAACAAGCAACCTATTAAGGCTGTTCAGCAGTCTAGTGAGTTATCAGGCTCATGCTGTTGGTTGTGGAGTCCTGCAGTTTTCTTTGCACGCGGTCATTCTCACTCTACTAACACTTTCGCTGGGGACTGCCGCAACGAAAGCTACAGTACACCTTTTTTCTGTGTCTGACACGAGTAGCAGGTGAGCATGCCTCTGTTGGCCGTAGTGCTGCTACTGCTACCAACACTGCTGAGCTGATTGTAGTATGCATATGCATAGACAGCGGTAGTGTTCACTTCATATTCAGATCATTGAGACATGTTCATTTGGACACGATTCGAGTGTGCTATCGACAGCCCTCACAGCAGCGAGGCTCACAGATGCTGAGCTGCTTGCAGGTACTGCTGTCATGACCTGTGGATTCGTGGGAGGAGAGGTGTGCCAGGAGCCGAGCTGTTGGCACTGAAGCTGATGAACCTTCCTGAGGCCCCAGGATTGATAGCAGCATTGCAGAATGTGATTGCAGGCTTGCTTCATCCACTGCAGTCCACTGCTTTGAAAGCTACCATCTCTCGTAGAGCTGGTCGCAAATCAAGTGGTGGGCTGCAGCTGGTCTCTGTTGTGCAAGTCTCAGCCAATGCCAGACATGACGTACGCTCACATCACAACCTTGAGCTGACTGATTGCTGTGTCATCACTGATTGGGGCATTGTGCTTGTGCTGGCAATGTGTGCAAGTTGTTCTGACAGCGGGTGCACACCAGCAGACAGAGTGTGCAGTGCCAGGTGTGCTGCAGGCTGGGCAGCAGTCGTAAACAGCTCGCATATACTGTACCTGACCAGATAATAATGATGAAAAAGGTATGCAGTGGAAGCTCGAGCACCGGATGGGGATGCTGAGCATTATAGCACAATGGTATACCCGGTATATGAGTCAGCAGGCATGATGGCATACGATGACAGCTGCACCCCTAAGAATTCTAGCTCCAGTGCACAGCGAGCAGCACATAAGCAAGTTGCACAATGAGGCAAACAGCAATAATGACAGCCTGGCCAGCAGAGCGTGCGGGACTGAAACATTGGCAAGAAATTGCTCAAGGTCAGTGTGTGTGCTGTGGTTGCAGGGTCAACAGCATATGGGCAGCATCACTGACCTGGGCATTTGGCAAGGCAGAAGAGGCACTGTGATGATACAGCGATTCAACTTGCAGGTAGGTCTTACCACCACGCTGCAGCACCATTTGCGCCCATGTAGCTGCTGCATAGCAGGTCGACGGGGTGTTGAGGCGATGCACCAGTCTCCTGCATAGTCTGCTTGACCTCTAGACACATACTGACCAAATTGTTTGCACTGCTGTAGGACATGATCTGTCGTCCGTGTTCCCTGTGAGGGCTTCATCTAAGCAGCGCTTGGCCTGGTCCCTCATCATCTGGGCAATGCAGCCACTGCTGGAAGTATGCTGCAAGCCTGGGCCTGGAAGGCTGTGTTGTGAGTAGTCGGGGTCAACAAGTTGCTTTAGCTGTGCTCAACAGCAGCAGCTGAAGTTTGGTTGCCGGATGTTTGCCAGAAACGGGGTTGGATGTTGGATTTGTTTGCGAGAAGGTCAATGGGGTCGCACCCTCCGACTGTCCACCAGAAGAACATTCGTCACCTTGCAGTTCGTGCGGTCTGCAGTTGAAGTACTCAGGATCACTATCAGAGAGGCAGCAGGCTACATGTCCCAGCTTCTTTTTAGGGTGGCGGCCCCTGAGAAGCAGCAAATTGTTGGATGTTTGTGTCTTCATATCTGCGTTCTAGATGTGAAAGAAAGTGGGCTCGTGCAACATGAGAACAAGATGTTGCACGAGCCTACTTTCTTTCGCAGTTGAGTGTGCTCCTGTGAGCAGAAAAAGGTAGCAGCAGAGGATCCTGTAAGCAAGCTAGTAGTGGGGCAGAGTGATTCTTGCAGTGTCAGATACACTGCAAGGTGTGTCAGTAGCTGTAGGAAAGAAAGTGGGCTCGTAGCTGCAGGTAGAGCAACTGTGATGAGCACTGTAATGCAGTATGCACAGTCGCAGTAAAGTTGCAGACTCTGAACTTACAAGGTAGACGCGTTTTCTAGTATGCTCACAGTTGTAACAAGGAGTACTTCCGACTCGGTACGGTACCCGGAGTGGCGGCCCCTGAGAAGCAGCAAATTGTTGGACCGTCCACAAAGTTTGTGTCTTCATATCTGCGTTCTCGATATATAGATACTCAGAGAGTAGAAGGGCGCGGTAGCAGACACATCGATGTTGCACGAGCCTACTTTCTTTCGCAGTTGAGTGTGCTCCTGTGAGCAGAAAAAGTCCTCCTCCCTATAGTACCCCTTGGTTGTAATGCTGACCAAGTTGCTGCTGGTTCAATGATATGCAAGCACTCAGGCTGTCGGGCTTCCACCCATAAGCCTGAATTCTTTTGCCATCATGCGTCACAGTAACTCATCCTTCGATCATCTACAGCCTCAACAACACTTAAAGCTGATAACACCAACTCCAACAGTAGCTGCACTGCCATCATGTGTCCAAATTGGCTACTTCCACTGCAGTAAAGACACAAAGCCAGACTACAACATGCTGATAAGGTCAGCACAAAACATGATAAGCAGCCACAACAGCTGCTTATGCCACCTCGCACGCTGCTTTGCAAACTGGCCATGCCGTAGCCAGAGCACCATAACCGCACCATCATCAGGTCGGATGCTGCCCTGCCTCCAGTGTTATCTTGACTTGTGTGACGATATCGCAGTTACGGCTCTGAGATCATAGGTCCAGCCTCAGAAAGGATACATTGCATATGCTGAGGAGCTGTAAACTTCGCTGTTCTGCTTGCCAACCACTGTAGCAGCTACAACTCGGCCATTTGCTGTGGCCACAACCACAATCTGTCAGCGATGCTGAACATGGGGCTGCTGCTGCTGTGGCATTGCTGAGGTTACCTGCTGCTGAGGTCACTGCTGCTGCTGTGGGGGCCTTTCCATGCAGAATGCATTTCTGAGACATTGCTGCATCCAGGCCCACAGTCTCTGCCCTGGATGAAGCATTGTTCTGAACCCCACACTTTGGAGACACTGCCGCAGCAGCTGCATCTGATTATACGGCGTCAGCATTTGCTGCTGCTGCATTGCCGTGTGGTATTCTGTTCTAAACCAGCCTGCCCCTGCTGTCTGGAGCTAAAAAGTAAGCCAGACTCCAGCTCCTGTGATCAGGAGAAAAGCAAATAGCAGACAAGCAAGGAGTGAGCAGCAAACAAATGCATCAAAGGTGTGGCACGCGGCGTTTTGGTCAAGGTTCTGTGCAGGGATAGCTGCTCGCCCGTGACCTGCACCTGATGACAGTCACGTGTCGCTAATGAACAGCTTGCAAGCTGGGCTGTCAAACACCAACTCGCAGGCCCTCAGACAGAGCACAAGACATGCGTCCCTGCTGGCTGAAAAATTGTGCATCTACGGTTTTGCGGACTTTAAACGCAGCACCCTTGTACCAAAGTACTCACTTGAAGTTGTCCAGGCAATCTAACACAGTAGAAGACAGTTCATGGCACAGGGTGGCAGGTGTGCTCAGACACACTTCAAGATGATACTGCTCACCGCCAGCAGTCAATGCCAAGCCTTATCATCTGAAGAGCCACACGCTTATGTTGAGAACCATCTGCATGCCACAAAGCTCATGTGGACAGCCATCAGCGGCCATCTGCCAGATTGGGCTGTCACCTGCATGTAGAATACACCAACAAGACAGGACAACACAACTGTTATTCAGCACATGCCGTGACCATGACTGCTAAGAAACCAACACAAGCTGCCACTGGCTGCCAGTAACACCCTCATCAACCCCTCCTCATCTGGGTCATGTACAAGCAAGCAGCATGTGTGACCTGAACGATGATGATGTCCACAACCACTTGATGACAACACTGTCACATTGTCTGGTACACCACAAGTCAAAACTGCATCCATAAGCATCACAACGAGTAGGCATGTACTGCTGCAAGCTCACCCGCTGTCCCCAGATACTACATTCAGGGAGTCAGCATTTGGCCCAAGCTGGCGAGTGGTGCTACTGACCATTAATAATGTCACACAGCTATAGCTGACAGTCCTCGGTGCTCTTGAGGTGTCAGTAGATGTACCGCTGCTGCAGCAGCTTGTCTTGCTTAGACCATGACAGTGTCTTGGAGGGAGAAACAGGTGTACCACAAGCGCACATCAGCAACAACAAACCGCTAATGGCCAGGTCACCGATGCAACTGAGTTACCTTATTTCTGCTGTTGACGGTTTATTTCTGTTGTTGACGGTACCAGCTAGTGGGACACAAGAACTATCGACTACAGCAGCTAGTGGCAGACAAAACAACTACCCAATAAATGAATTGCACCAACATCTGCAGCTTGCATAATCCACCAGCACTTCTACTGCCACACAAGCACATGACCACCACTCGCACTGCTGCCGTAACATCAGTGTATGCGGTGCTTGAATAAGGCTGCTGCCAGATGCCAAATCAGTCAACATCAGCCAGCAACACATCAACCACCCCGACATGATGCTGTCAGTTGTGCGATACTGCTGCGAGCTGTGGTTGACGAGAAGTGTGCACCCAGAGCAGGCTGGGAGGAGAGGCAGCACTAAACATCAAAAAGGTGCAAAGTCATTGACAAGATCTGAATGGTCACATTCTGGAAACCAAGTAGACTGACACTGCCGGCCAGTCATCGCCAATCGATCAAGGCGTGCTGCATGCCAACATTCAATGCTCGGGGCCATGTCGAGCCTACTACTTGCGACCAGTTGCAGATAACTGCTGCATGCATGCTATCGCTTCATGGCATACTAGACTTACCCCATGTCATCTTGCCAGCACCATGTGTTGTGTCTTGCGAAGTCGTTGCGCACTATACACACCCTGTTAGGTGCCAGCACTGCTTTGCAGGGTGCTCCCATGTTCCCTTCAAGGCTCGTCAGCACCACGGTCTGGCTTGCTGAACCCCTTGCAAGAACTTTTGATGGAAATATATGAACCACAGATAGTAGGTAAGTGACCTCGGATTGTGCTCCAGCTGCCGACGCTCCATACTACAGCAAGCATCCCTTGCTGGTGTAACCTGGCTGGGGGTTGCAGAATGTGTCGCAACTTGTGACTCAACACAAGCATTACCGCCGTTTTATAACTTTGATAAGCTGATATAAGCTCTCTTTCACCCTGGCCACAGCACAGTTGCACGCAGGTTCTGAAAACCCTCTGTAAGTTGTCCCTTTCACGACCGCGTATGATCGGACACGTGCAGTTGCTGTTGTTTATGTGACCGCAACACCAGCACGTTCAGGGTGCGAGGCTTTCAAAATGGGGTCTGGCTTTATGGCGTTGGGGTCTGGGCGTTCAAACGCCGGCGTATGGCGTTGGCGTTGCACTTGTCTTGGTGGCACAGTGACT